>JAWIIG010000195.1:0-41544 GCA_033557465.1 Ichthyophis bannanicus
AGACTTTAAAAGGGATCTAAAACTTAGGATAGTAGGTCTCAAGTCCGAGGGTATGGGAAGGGGAGTTCCAGAGGACAGGGGCACGGAAAGAAAAGGCAGAGGAGCGAGTTGATGCCAAGCATGCTTGGGATATGTGGAAAGAAGAATGTGCAAAGCAGTTTGCATGGATCTCTCAGAGGGGTGTAGTGAAGAGCATGGAGAATAAGGGGGTCGGAGAGGGTAGTGGGAGAGAAGGAGAGAGACCAGCATTGTGATGCTTTTGAGCTCGACTCACCTGATCTCCTTTTTCTTTCCCTTGCTTTGTCCCTGCCTACACCTTCTGTGTTTGTCTTGACTCTAGATTGTAAAGCTATGATGAGCAGGGACCGTCTCATACATGTCTGTGAGCAGTGCTGCATACGACTTGTAGCGTTCTATAAAATGCTCAGTAGTAGTAGTGGCATGGTGACCCAGAATGAGCAACTTGTATTGGAGTCAGAACTGTACAGGGCGTCCGTGATGACGGGGATGATAAGGGGTATAATATGACTGTATTAGAGCCATGAGCAAGGATACCAGAGGGCGGTGTTTTGAATTGAGGGATTATAGTGCAATTGATTCTGGGGGGGGAGGATAAGATAGATAACGGTACAGTAGTCTATTTTGGATATGACTAATGCGAGGAGTAGGGTAGTTATGGCGTACTAAAGAGAGAGCCATAGCTGAATAGTACAAATTTGTTGGCATGAAAGTGAACAGCAGCAGGAAAGGGGGAAAAAAGAATGACTTGGAAGGATAACAGAGGTCTAAGGATAATGCCTAGGTATCAGAGAGACATTGACTAGTGGAATGGAGGACCCAGGAAGAGAGGGGGTCAAGAATAGTGAAGGACTTCCAAACTAAACCAAATAGCTTCCGCTTTGTTGGAATTCAAATGGAGAAAAACTGTCAGACAGCCAAGCAGAGATGAGAAAGATCTGTAGCAATCGGGCTGGCATGGTGGAGCAAAATAACTGTTATCAGCCTTATAGTGGGTGGAAGTACGGTGTTGTTGGCTCCGGAAGGCTACGGGGGGCAAGTAGATATGAAACAGAAGAGGCACAAGAACCAAACCCGGTGGGTCACAATAAGATAAAGGTAAAAAGGATGAGTAAGAATTGCCATACGATACAGAAAAGGACCAGTGCAAGAGAAAGGAATGAAACAAACAGGAAGACAGTGCCTCTGAGCCCACGCCAAGATCATGTAGACGAGGGAAGCAAGGTTGGTATGATCGACAAGGTCAAATGCTGCAGACAGATCAAGAGAAACCGCGACCGGAGATGTCATCATGTGTTTGGTGCCAGTTCACTGAGGAAAAAGAGAAGGACAGTCTCAAATGCTGTGACCCGGAGCGAAATCCCGATTGGCAAGGGTGCAAAGCAAGAGTAGAATACAAGGGAGGGGAAAACTGGGGAAAAAAAAAACTAATTTCGAGAAGTTTAGCGAGGAGAGAAAGAAAAGGAATAGTGTGGAGACAGGAAAATAGTTAACTGAAGAGGAAGGGTCGAGGAGAAGAAATTTTGAGAATAGGGCAGAAACAATGGCATGTTTCTAAAGAGGATAGAAAGACTCCAGAGGATAAGCTCCCCAGCCTGATGAGAAGGTGCATACGCTGTCCGGGAGGATCCAGGCAAAGTCGCCCCCAGCAGCCCACCCTTCCTCAGATCAGGGCTGTGCTGCCACCACTAACAGGCTGGAAAACTCACCAGTTTTCAGCAAAGGACTCACAATCAATCCGGGCATGATGCCAGCATCGGGGAGGGGAAACAAAAGCAACAAAACCACTCCTGCTCCCACCACAAGGCTCAATCAGTGAGGCCAGCTGAGAATTTGAAAAAGCAAAGCTCGTTGCAAGGAGTTGCCCAAGACTGGTGGGCCCGTACCTGAGGGACTCGCCAGAGGGCCATTTGGCGTGGGAAATCAGGCGCAACAGGGGGGAAACGCCCTTTAACAGAAGGAAGGTATTAAATCTACATTATGTACAGTTATAAACAATATCTTTCCAATTTGTATAAAGAGTACGATTTAAAAATATTCAAGCTTCCTTACAAATGTAATATGCAATTACAGACCGTGAGTGTAGATGTTAAACTACCAGTTAACCTATCTAAAGGACAAATACTTAAATTTGCTCAGCTCCCTCATTGTTGCCCCAAATTTGGTCAACAATGAACCTGTCTGCAGGGAATGTTAAGTTGAATAGGTAACATTTTCACTGGTTGACACTGTTTACTAATAAGATATAAACTGACACTGAACACACCTCATTGCCTGTCTGGGCTACGTACGAGGATTGCCTCAGAACGTAATGCCCCACATGTTTTTTCTCAGTCAAGAAGGAAGACAAGGAAATGGGAAACTGAATAGTAAAATTGGAACTTCAACGGAAACGTGTGGAATTTTACAGTCGTCCGACAAATAGCGAGGCGGGACAGTGAACCTTCAAATGGCGTTCTGAGTGGACACACGGTAACAAAACAAAGAGCTGTAATTGAATTCGTGGTGGAGGAAAAAGAAAAACCAAGTGTGAGAAACCATTCACAAAACAGTTGTGTGATGTGTATGGAATTTCTGCGGGAGATAGGACGCACCGTTGGACGATGGGTGAAGACAGTATATGAGACTTCAGGAACGTGGTAAAAAAGACACGAAGATCGGTCGCGGGTCTGGGTGTCCTGCCTCAGCCACCAGTCAAGTTGACAGCACGCTGACAACCAGTATTCGTGCGGATCGGCGAATCACAAGTCGGGAATTGTCCCATAAAGCTTTTCCGTCAGGAGAGGTAGTGCAATGGCCATTATTGACTCTTTGGGATATTCTAAGGTGTGTGAAAGATGGGTTCCGCAAACGTCTAACAACCGAACACAAATGACAAAGGAAAGACATACTCTCTGATGTCTTGGAGCGGCGGCCGTGCTTCCAGTTCCGTTTTACCACTTCCTGAAGCCTTTAACTCTTTCCCATCATCCAAACGGTTTGCTCCGCTCCTATCTACCGCAGACACGGCCAGACTAAAGGCGCTTTAAACGGTCAACTATTAGGCCTATCCTAAAGAACAAAAAAACATATTTAAGATAAATCTATTAAACCTATTTAAGATAAATCAGCACACATCAGCCAACAGCCTACACACCCTCATTCAACCAGACACCAGCACTCATCCTAGAAGAAAACAAGATGCACACAACAGAGTCAGCAACCCACGTGAATTCAAACAAACACGCAAGGGACACAACAGACAGCGCACTCTCCATGGCTGCATCAAACAATATGGAACAAACTACCGTGAGGACTTGAGGGCAAATAAAGACCCTCAAAGACTTTAGAAAACAGCTTTAAAAACCATGCTGTTCATGAGAAACACTATGGACACATCACATAACCTCAAGAGAATGTATCAACCGCACATGATACCGCCTGTATAGAAGCAAATGTCTTGTAGGCACCACTGTATATAGCCCACACTGTACATGAGCCTCAAAACCAATTCTAGCACACCAATACAAACACAACCTTGTACATAGCTCAAACCCAATCTAGCACACAAATTACAACACACACTCAACTAAAATTTTCTCCTTTCACTGCATGTTTAACACACTCACTTTACCCGATTGGGTTTGCTTGTGGATACCACCTTGGGATTAATAAGATAAGGCGGTTTAGAAATACTGTTTAAATAAAATAAATAAATACAATATATAAACCCTCAAACAGGGATGAACAAACGCTCCATACAGGGCCCACAGCTAGCATTCCTTTTGTATTCCTTTTGAGGGCAGGCTGCATGAGCTGTGGAGCGGAGATTAGGGGGGACGATGGGTTGAAGAACGACAGTAAAGGCTTCAGGAAGTGGTTAAAAATGGCACCCATCCCAGGGGCTTAATGTTTCTATAATAGGTAATCGCATGACATTGATCTCTATCCTTTTAACTTGGGGTTAAAGCCCACATCTTTTCTTTTCTTACTTCTTCTTCCTCTTCTCCTTCTAGGGACTGCTTATTCAGCATGTCGTGTATGCAGTGCAATAACTGCAGTTAAATTCATTACAAGACGAATCCATTTGGAACCTAAGAGCTTTGTCCTCTGTGCCTCAGGTCAGATGCCATGCATAAGAACTTGACTCTAAGGGAAGACTAAGCTGCCATGCATAAGGAGGTGACCCTACTGAGGGAGGAACTGGCTGCCAATGACGCGCACCTCTTCTAGGATACAAACTGAACAAAGTCCAGCACCGCTCCCACAAAGAATCAAACAACCCAGGAAACAAATGGATCACAGTGGGTTCTGGTTAGATTGGTGAACTGTGACAGAGGCATCTATGCATCAGGAGATAGCCCTGCATAATGCCTTCTTTGTCTCGGTGAATGAGGATGCCCAATCCAAAGAAACTGAAGGGCCCTTTAAATGAGACAGACAATGCCCAATCTCATTGACCTAAAAGACCAAATATGAAGAAAAACCGTCAAAACAGCAAAACTACTACTACTTGGTGATTCCATCATCAGTGGCACCAACTGGGAAACACAGTTCAAAGGAGAGAAGATAGTCAAATGCCTCCCAGGCTCTTCAGCCAGCCGGAATACAAAATCACGTTGTTTGAAGTACTTAGCCACAGAAAGTTGAAACACTCCAAACTTGATGTTTACCCACTTTTCGGGCACAAATGACCTGGCTAGAAAACAGTGCCTCTACAGTCCAAAACGGACTTCCAATCTCTGGGAGGAGAAAACTCAAGCCAATGTTAACACTGTTGCATTATCAGAGGTTCTACCTGTTTCTGGGCAATGGGGCAAAAAGGCGGCATACATTAACAGCTTTAATACATGGCTCCAGACATGGTGCAAACAAGAAGGATCAGATTTATTGGCGACTGGGGAGGTAACAGATGGAACAAGAGGAACTATACTGTGCTGATGGATATTACACATCTCTCTTTTCGCAGGGGAAAGAATCCTAAGCTGAAAAATTCAAGCAATATGTGGATATGCATTTAAACTAGAAAAAGGGGCTGACGGATGTGGGAAGGTTTCAAGCTACTGGACGTCACCCCTGCAAAAGCAAGATTAAAATCTGAAACAGTCACACTTTTAAACCACACATCAAAAAACAAGTGGGAAGATGTAGGCAGAACAAAATCAATGCAAAAACAGAGATAAGCAGTCAAATCTGGGAAAGCAATGAGCAAAAATGCTCGTAAGCTTAGCCAAACAAAGTTCCGGACCATGGAAGCCCAAATGGTGGGAAAATGGATTTGGACATTGTGGCCCATTACAGAAACATGGCTAAATGAATCGCATGATTCGGATATAGCCTTAGCTGGCTATAATCTTTTTCCAGGAACGAGACAGAGAAAATGGAAGAGGAGGAGTAGCCTTGTATGTCAAAAGCAATATTAAAGTTACTGAAATGCAGGGGGTATTGCGGGAAAAGACGAAGCGCTCTGGAGGTGTTGAAAGAGCGAGATGGCCACTGTCATCCATACTGTTGTACTCTACAGGACCTCCCGACATAAATCGGAGATAGATAAACGAAATTATTATCGATACTGCCAAAGGATAGCACACAAAGGGGGAAAGCAATAATATTGGGTGACTTTAATCTGCCTGACTGTGGTTTGATTACTCCTTCTGCAAATCTGGAAAGAAAAAAAAAAAGAACAAAACAAAAAAACAAACTTGTGGATGCTCTCAAGATACATACTTAGACAAATGGGGGGGTGATGCGAACCAACCAGGGAAAGCTCAACGCTGGATTTAGTTGCTCACCAACGGTGATAGCGTGTGCCAAAAGTACTGGTGAGTGACCTGGTGAGAAGCCGAGGCGTTCATCACACACGGTGTTAGTTTGAGATAAAAGCCATGTGCACAGGCCAAATTCATAGCAAACGCTCAAAGTCCTAAATTTCAAAAAAAATTAAAGAGAAAGAGAAAGAAAAAAATACAGAATAGCAAAATCAAAGGCCAGAAGAAAAGATGGCTTAAAGATGTTAAGGGTGGCAACCAAAACTTTCTTCAGATATATTCGGGAAAGGAAGAAGATTCAGAGGTGGAACTGCAGGACTCAGAAGTGCTGCGAACGGACTCATGGAAAGTGACATTGAAAAAAAAGCGGAAATTGGCCAAAACAAATACTTATGCTCTGTTTTTACTAAAGGAAGTCCTGGAGAAGGACCACCTGAGGACTCCCAAATATAAAAATGGGAATGAAGTAGATACCAAACCATTCACAAAAGATGAAGTGTTAGAAACAACTTGCAAAACTGGAAGTGGACAAGGCATGGGACACCGGATGGGATACATCCCAGGATATGAAAGAGCTCAGAGAGTTTCTTGCAGGGCGTTAACAGGATGTTTTTCAACAACAGATCCTTGGAAACAGGAGAGGTTCCCTCGCAGGACTGGAGTATGGCTGATATCGTACCTCTACACAAAAGTGGGTGGGACAGGGAAGAAAATGTCAAAAACTACAGGCCTGTGAGCCTTACCTTGGTGGCGGGAAAAGTAACTAAAGGTGTCCTGAAAGAGCGAATAGTGAACTTTCTCAAAACCAACAGGTTGTAAGACTCGAGGCAAACATGGTTTTACCGAAGGACGATCCCCCCTTTCCTTTCCCTTCCCCCTTTTCCCTTCCCCTCCTCCCCCTTTCCCCATCCCCCCCCTCCTTTTTCTTCATCTTCCCCCCCCTCCTCCCGGCCCCCTTTTCCTCCCCCCCCTCTTTCCCCTTCCTTTCTTCCATGCCAAAAAATCCTGATCGAGTTCTGTTGGACAGGTGTGACCAGGGCAAACTAGATTCAGGCGGCATGCGAAATTGGATGTCATCCTTACGCGGGATTTGCCGCCAAAGATCCTTTGGATGACTGTTCCTCATAGGAGACCTTATTCAATAAACTCAGTCAGCTTGGGGCGACTCGTATCCCAAGACTAAATTGGATCAGAAAAGAAAATGGTTGTTGAGCAGTAGAAAAAGTGAGGGTGAAATTGGGAGCTCACTCACCGCATGAATGGGAAAGTGTGATTAGCGGGGCTGCCAGGGGTTGGTGCCTGGGACCGGCCACTGTTCAATGTATTTGTGCGTGATATTGCTGAAGGATGAATGGACGTCTGTCTTTTTTACAGAGGAGACAACAAATTTTTGCCAAAACAGAAGTGGCGACCTCCCCGACTTTGGGAGTGGTTAACATTCGAGGAGGCACGGGGGAAAGAGCTACAACAGCTGGTAGAATGGTCATCTGCTTGGCAATTAAGAGTTAATGCAAAGAAGTGCAGAGTCATGCACTTGGGTAGCAGAAATCCAAGGGAAATGCACGCGATAGGGGGCGAGAGGTTGATATGCACGGATCAGGAGAAAGACCTTGGTGTGATTATGTCTGAAGATCTCAAGGTGGCAAAACAGTGCGACAAGGCAGTGGCAAAAGCTAGGAGGATGTTGGGCTGCATACAAAGAGGAATTACCAGCAGAAAGGAAGACGTACTTATGCCACTGTACAAGTCACTGGTGAGGCCTCACTTGGAATACTGTGTTCAGTTTTGGATACAATATCTTGCAAAGGATGTAAAAAGACTGGAAACTGTTCAGAAGAAGGTGACCAAAATGATTTGGAGGCCTGCTTCAGAAGCCTTATGAGAAGAGACTTGAAGACCTAAACATGTACACTTTGGAGGAGAGGAGGGACAGGGGAGATATGATTCAGACCTTTAAATACTTAACAGGAAAATAATGAACAAACCTCTTCCAAAGACAGAGAAGCTGTAAAACTAGAGGGCATAACAGGAAGCTGCAAGGTGGTCAAATTGAAAGGCAATGTCAAGAAAGCCACAGTTACTTACCTGTAACAGGTGATCTCTGGGAACAGCAGGAATAAGTCTTCACATATGGGTACTGTAATGGGGAAGAGACATCCTGTGATATGGAAACAGAGGAACCTGAGTGCAGTAGGGCTGTTTCTGGTAGGAAGGATGAGTTCAGGACACCCAGTTGCCAGGAGCAACACAAACAATCCCAACCACGAGGGCAGGAGCCCCGCCCAGCTAACAAACAATCCCCATCTTCTGGGCCTGATAGCTTTCACCTGGGAGGGGGAAGGGCTAGATTAGCTCCCAAGCAAACGTATAAGAAACGTTCATTAGAGTTTAGCAACAGAAGGGGAAAGAGGAAGGACAACAGCAAGAGAAAGGAGAGAGAGAACAGGGAAGATGGAGGAGAACAGAATCAGCTGGAAAGTTTGTGCAAGCTGAGGTCTGGCTGTTGGAAGCAGCGTCTGTCCAGGTATGAAAGGAAAAACGTATGTAAGTGATTCAGTGGATTCTGATTCTGAATGTGAGAGAGAGAGGACAGAAAGCAGCTGACAGGAATAACTGGAGGAACAGGGCACAAAAACCCTTTGAACAAAACTCCAGGTATTTATCCTATGGTGAAGGCACCCAAAGGGAGAAGTTACCAGTGAGGATAGCTGGGGAGCACTTACAAGCTCCAAGGACGAGATATACAGTGCAAGACATTTGTATGTCAGAAGAAGAGGGCGAGCAGCCAGAATACAGAGAAAAACCTCTGAGGTTTAAACACATCCTGAGAGAGCTGTGCACGGACTTTCTCCTGCCTCAAAGCCGGAAGGTAGGCTGTATAATCATTGCAAAAGTGGTTATAAGAATTTCTCTCATAGAAACTATAAAGAATATGATTCTCCTCTAAGCTATGCCAAGAGATATAGTAAAGCTAATCCTTACCTCAGAGGCAATAATAGAGAAGCCTCTGGAAACAGACAGCAGAGAATAATCTGGAAACGTTGGGATACAAGGCAGAAGTTGTATTCAGCTGATAGCCAGCCTGAGTCAATGCTAATTGATCCTCCAGATGAACAGTTGTCTGATACTCAAATGGATTGTACGTTAACAGTTACAAATGATAGGATTTCACTGTGCTGAGCCAGATACCTTGAGGAAGCTGGTCAACTGGCAGTTGAGGAGCACAGGACTTTATTTCCTAATACCAAGGGGCTGTATGCAATGAATACCGTACCATTTGTGATTTAAGTTGGAAGCTGTTTATAAGTTATTTTTCCTACCTTGTGCCAGAGTGTATGGCTTTCTGTTCCTATGTTACTTTGTGTTGGAATCCGCCCCGGGAGGGGAATTAAAAGCCTGTCTTTGCCTGAACCACTCGATTCACGACTACAACTTATTGAAAAGGTCCACAACTACACCCTTAACCTTTCAATAAAAGGTCTCCAGGCTAACCTAACCCGTATGCTGAAGCTACGGGCGGACTACTGGTGACAGTACGTCGGTACCAACGGAGTCTGCGCGGAAACACTCCCCAGCGTCCAATTAGAACACTTTTGGGAGCATCCCACCACGCCTGCGTGCTGCCTTCCTGCCTTTCCCAACTGCCTCTCCTCAGTTAAGTTTTAAAGCTGAGACAAAGAGAGAGAGAGAGGGGAAAAGATATAGATAGAGAGATACAACTCCTAGGGAGGTGGGTCGGTTGTGAAGACTTATTCCTGCTGTTCCCAGAGATCACTGTTACAGGTAAGTAACTGTGCTATCTCCAGGGAACAAGCAGGAATGAGTCTTCACATATGGGGACTCCCTAGCTGGAGATGCCAGGGGGAGATCCCATAAAAATGCAAGTGCCTGGATCAGGGGTGCATTTTGACTCCAGGAATCCCCGGCATCCAATGTGGGATGGAGGGTAGGAGTTGACAATAAAGGAGCTGTGAGGAAAAGAAGAACAGCATAGCCAAGGACTAGAGGGTTGTACAAACTACAGGAGTCCTTGGTAGACATAATGAGTAGCATTAAAAGACATTTAATGTACACTTAAAATATGCAGCTTACCTACTGTATTGTAGGAAGTAAGAAAGCATGATGGAGTCTACTGGATAAGCAATAGCAGAATCTTCAAGGTGACCTCTCAGCAGTGAGGATGAAGGTCCAGACCTGGAGGTAGATGATGATCCAGGTGTCAACTGGGTAGGATTTGACGTCAGGTCTTCAATGGAAAGCTTTATGGGAAAAGCTGAAAACTCCTTTAGGCATAAGGTCATTAACATTGAGGACTAAAGGAAGAAGACTGACGGAGTTGGACAACTAGCCCAGTCCTGGCGGGAAGAGGGGAACTGGAAAAAATCCCCTATTCCCACGGGAAACAGTTGTGTACTCAAGATAAAGAGGTACACTGTTTTTCCTAGCTGGCGAGAGATAGGAAAAATATTGAAGCTTGATGCTTCATGGACTTAAAGAAAAAATGGAAATGTTAGCACCAAAGGGGGTATTGGTGCCTAACAGTTGCTGCATCGTAAGATGGCATGGGACGTAGGGCGACAGACTGCCTAAAAACTCTAGGAGGTAAAACATGTAGTCTAGACAGTAAGGGTGATAGTGTGTAAGACAGATCAACCCTTAAGAGGCCCCTTATCAAACACATATATATATAGGGATATATACATGTGGCTGGAAAATATATGTATATATTTATATATATATACATATACATATATACACACATGTTCAGATGTGTATATTAGGATATGGGTGGTGAAATATATCAAATATATATATAGATATAGATATGATATACCTGAAGATATGTAAATTTGTGGGGCTTGATTTAGCACCCCCAGAGCAATGATATAGGTATGTAGACATATATGGAGATGCTACCATACAAGGCAACAGGTTGAAGATACACGTTTACCACCCAGCCCCCATAATTGTACATGGGGAATATAAAAGAAAAAGATTCTGTGCTCTACAAGAGGGTGAACCCACTTGGGATATGAATAGAGAATCTATTTTCATGGATTGAGGGATGCAGAAAGGCAATCTAAGCAGATAACCGTGATGTTCGCGTGAGAACAGATGAACATATGAATCTGTAAAGAACAAGGCGGGAGTTCCACAGAACACTGACATGGTAGATGTGGAGAAACGCAGGGAAGATACCAGAGGGACCTATGGAAGGACCCAGAGGTAGCCTGCGTAAAGAGAAGCCTTAGATTTTCACACAGAATAACTGATATCTCGTGTTAACACCCCAGGCTAGAGGGGGTGTGGAGAACCCTCACAGGCATAGGAAGGGTTTATAAGTTTTTCCCTACTAATAGAGAAACTTCAGAGACAAGGTCAATGCTCTATAGCAAGGCCCTCATATTAGAAAGCTTCTCTGAAGACTGCAGAGAGCATTGTGCAGGAGAGTTATGAGATAAACTGACTGAAGTCAGGTGTGTTGCCATATCCTAGGAGAGGAGATGGTTAGAATAATATGAGAAAGCTGAAACGAGTAGGAGGATCCAAGATAGTTTGGAATCACTACTGAGGCTAGACTAAATTTTGAACAAGGGACTGGAACTTGGAAAAAGTTCCAGTAATAGAAGTACTGTAACTCCGGCAGGCAGAGCTGCTGACGGAAACAGCAGAGAGATTATCCTGTGCTGAATAAAGAAAAGCAGACAAGAAAAGAGAGGAGATATCTCTTCTCCCTGTCTGGGGAACGAGCTTGGCAGAGAAGCTGTTCAGTATGGTAACCCTCAAGTGATTGGAGGGTGACGTACCCATAGGGTAAGTCAACTGAAGGAGAAAATGTCCAGTTGGGATAGAAACTATCAGGGGATAGTTGCAACTGCTCTTCTAGAGTAAGAAGAGGAGAAGTGTGTTGTCCCTGAACAAAAAATTTTTTCCCTGTCAGGTTAGTACACTGAAAAGAAAAGCACAGTGAATAAACTTCTAATATGTAGAAGTGAAGTGTAAGTTACAATTCCCGGCCCCTATGGTTGCTGGGAATGCTGAGACTGGCCAGAACTGGAGGACTTCAGACTAGGCTGAGGCGTCCCGTTTAGGTACAGCCGAATGATGGGCAGGAGATGAATGAAACTTTCTTTTCATAGGGAAAGAAGGTTTGGTAGGACATTTCCTACTCTTTGAAGAAGGAGGTGGCGTTAGAATGGTTTTTAGTGGAAGGAGAGTCAGTGGAGCATTGAGCAACCTGACGTAAAGCCTCCTTATTGAAGAGACCTTCTCCTGTACAAGGAGAATGAGCCAGTATAGTTTGTGCCCATCTGCTCAAGTCTGAAGCTTCAAGCAAGGCTCTGCGACGTGCTGCAATGGCAATAGCAGAGGATCTGCTAATGGACTCAAAAGAGTCTATAGAAGCACGAGATAGGAACCAAAATATATTCCGGCTGTGATTGATGAGCAAGGAATAATCCGTAGCCTTGGGCTCTAGTAAAAAAGGGTTCAAAAGAGACAATTTCTCTGTGACTTCCTGGAGTGTTAGACTCATATGAAAAATATATGAAAGAACTCTGGAGGCCAGCACAGAGTTTGGAAGGCTTGACGACCAAAAGCATCGAGTGTTCTTGAAGAACGACCCGGCAGATAAGAAGAATGCTTCTTCTTGCTCTTAGCTTTCCTCAGTGCCGATTCCACTACAAGGGAACGATGAGAAAGTTGAGGCTTTTGGAACCCTGGAGAGGGTGGCACCCGGTACCGAACCTCAATGTCTGTAGAGACTGGAGGAAGTCGTAAGGGCGATTTCCAGGCCCTGAGAAGGAGATCCTGCAGAGCAGGATGTAAAGGAAACTTTATATTTTCTATTTGTGCCGGTGAGCCATGAGTAGGATCACAACCAGGGATAGAAATATTAAGAAAGGTTGCCATATCCCGGAGAAAAGCCTTGAAAAGACTGATCTCCTAATGGGAAACCATCCCTGGTAAGGATAAAGAAAGAGCCTGAGCACCAGAGGAGGTACAGGGTACTGCACCAACGCCAGGTATCGGTTCCAAAGTAGGTATCGGTGCAAGAATAGGCATCGATACTGATACAGGATTAGCAGATGAAGTAGCCATCGGGAACTGCTGCAGTGGTACCGAGATCATGAGGGAGTTATGGCTATGATCTTCGGAACTGCCTATCTGGAAACGACAGGAGTCGGTTTCCGGGACGCATCGGTACGCAGTCCTCGAGACTAGATATCGGCTCAAGACTCGGCATCGAAGTAAGCGATACTATCGATGCATGTTGCGAAGGTGCCGATGCCGATACCACTAAGGCAGACTGGGTTACATCGATCGATACCGACGGTACCGATGATAACCGATGAGCACCTCTTGCAAAGGGTAAGGTGGTCCACCTCGATGCCGATGCCAGGGTATTGGAACCGATCGACGCCGGTACCGTCTCAGAGCATGGCTGAGATTGAGGGAAGTCAATGCGGTGCGTATCGATCGGTCCCGAAGGTACCGAGGATGCCCGATGACGATCCCTGGTGAAGAGTGGAATACTAGACACCGGTGCCGATGCCGGAGGCTCGGTACCGCTCAAATCGGATACCACCCCCGCGCATGGCTCAGGTATGTTCTGTGAGGGGTGAGCCCCAGGAACATACTGAAACCCCTTTAACGCTTTGGAGCCCGAAGACTCCCGCAGGGGTAATGCCAATGGGTTCTTGAGGGTAAGGCCGGAGCCGTCACCATGCTGGGCATGGGACATACCACCCAAGCATTGGCTAGTCTTAACAGACTGTTTTTGGGTTACCTGATCCTGTGAAGTAGAGAAACCGGGTACCCTCACTGCCGAGGAAAACACGGTATCGAGGGAAACTCTAAATACTGACGGTTTCCTCACAAAATTATCTCCTGACAAGTCAGGGGAAAAGGTGTCAGGACCCACACAGTTGAGACACCAACTATTGGTGTCTAAAAAGAAACAAGTATTTCGACATCGAATGCACTTCTTAGGAAAAGAAGGCTCCATAATGAAAAAGGCCTAGTAGGCCCAAGAAGTTAAGGTAAAAAAACTGAAGAAAAGTTTCTCAGAATTTAGCCAAAAATCCACCGGCGATACAGGTGGTAGCGGGAAATACAGCCGCGACCACAAGAAAACAAAAAACTAAAGTAATTAAAGCAATTAAAAAGAAAAGTTTCTGCGGTGACAGGAGGACGTCTTGCCGGCTCCACGGAAAAACTAAAACTAAAACTGAAGAGAGGCTGTGGAGAAGGCGGGAAGTCACTGCGCAGGCGCGAGGGATGCTGCCAAAAGCTTTCTGATTGGAAGCTGGGCAGCATTCCCGTGCAGGCTCCGTCGGTACCGACGTACCCATATGTGAAGACTCATTCCTGCTTGTTCCTGGAGATATAAACTGTGCAAAAGACATAGTTCTTATAGAAGAGGGGCATTGAAGACCCCTATATCCGATGACAAAGAAGGACAGAAGTATGAGGCATTGTAGCCTCCTAATTTCTGAAAATTCAGAATGTCCTTCCTAATAGAAGTCACTTAGGAAAAAAGATGGTACATGGAGGACTTCAGATGTACCTAACCTGAAGGATATGGTGAAAAAACCTTTTAACTACCACAGGGAAGTGGTTGTTTATGTAGAACCCTAAGCATGCTGGAGCAGCACTGATAGGGATAGTGACTATCTGTCGGAGTCCTATAGGAAATATATGTATATATGAACCTAGGCAAACAGAGAGAAAAAAAAAAATATATAGATACATATCTACCTACTATTATATATTCCGATATACATATATAGTGTGGTGATGAGAGTGACCAGGAAAGAATGGAAATAGAAGAAAATGGTACTTGTGCCTTTAAAACTACTGACAGCCAAGTTTTGCACAGAGGGAGAAAAACTGCTTTGAAAAAAAGTCAAGCCAAGCCACGCCCTAGCTCTGACGAGGAGGCAGGCTTGCTTACTGGATTACGAGCACACGTGCAAAGAGGAAGGTGTGGCAGGAAAGAAACAGGTTTTTAAACCCATCTCCAAACAGAGCACAAGGGAGAAGAAGAGAGAGCACACGGAGCTTATAAAGTTCACAGAGGAGTTCTCAGCGTGCCCGGAGGAGTTCCCAGGGGGAAGAAAGTTCCCAGGGGGAAGGAGCTCAGAGAGTTAGGAGAGCTGAGAGCCACGAGGAGGCTGACTTCCAGTTGCTGAAGGCTGAAAGCAGAGAAGGAAGCACTCCATATCTGAGAAAAACTCCCAGACCTAAAGCCAGCAGATGGTTAGTTGGAAAGGCTACAAACCAGCTGGAACAGGTACCTCTGTCCAGTATTCAAGACCCTATGCTGAAAGGTAAAACTGCTAGAAGGTGGGTGGATACGTTCCTTTGGGGAAAGAACCGTAACCCAGCCACAAGCAGGGCAGTAAATGTGGACATACTAGAGACTTTAAAGCAAGCATTAGAGGGAGGGAAAGCTCACTCCTCGAAGGTAAATGTTCATGACCAGAAACAGAAGTTATGGAATGAGTTTTATGAATTCCTACAAGCCAGAAAGTTTGAAGAAGCTGTTGAGTCCAAAGATAAGCCAGCCTTAGTACCCGAATCCATGCAGATTGATTGCTGTGAGTCACAATCCATTCCAGAGGACTCTCTAATGGATTGCTCTCTTGCTTTAAAGAAGCTTGAAAAAACCTGTAAGCAGGGTTAAAAGAAGGTTTTGGAAAAGAAGAAAATTACCTTTGCTGAAATTGCTTATAAGGCCGTGCTGTGTTTTGCTTTATTGAAGATAACAGTTTTTTGTTAAAGAGACTTGTGCTCAGTTTACCTTCAGTTCCAGTTTCCTTACTTTACTTTTGTGTTATTGGAGAAGTATCCATTGTGTTTGTGTGCCTGCTGAACTTTAATGCATTTAGAAATCCACAAAATAAATATTCTTGTTTGCCTCAACCAACGGTTTTGCACAACTACAGTTTGTCTTTGAGTGTGAATTATCTACTACAAGTCCCAGGGTGCATTGCTGGCGACAAAGAATAAAGTTGCATTTAAGGACAGACGAAAGGCAGCCCATAGCTGTAAGCCTTAGGCCCAGGCTAGGGTCCCACAATAGGTAGATACAGATATATCTATCTATATATATCTATCTATCTATCTATATATATATATATATATATATATATATATACACCCCCATGTCCCCACATAGGGATATGTGGAGAGAGAAAGATTCATCTATAACATAATAACAAGAAGGGAAATACCTGCTTGAGGAGATGTTTAGAGAATCCATTCTCCCGGTTATGAGTGGAGAGCTAAGGGAGCGTTCTCACTGACAAGGAGAAGACTAGATTCCTTTAAGAATTCTAGCCCTTGAATAACCAGGCATGGAGGCCTACGTGAAAAAAGTGCAGAGGATGTTTTTAATCCGTAGGCAGCAAGTCTGGATCCTTCTATAACTCCAGTATGGCAGCTGGAGAAGAAGACGCAATGAAATGAGATACCATATTTTCCCTTCTATGAGGGCAAAATGAGTAATGAGTATCATGCATTCTTGCGCTCAATATGCATTTCCCCATGAAAAATTGAGGGTGGAAAGAAAATAGGAGACAAGGACTGGCTGTTACGAAAAGAAAACCAACCCTGGTGAAGGGGTCCACTGGAGATGTGATCCAACCCAGGGAATTGAGTAATTCTTTAAGTCTTCATGTAATTAAAGGCCTGTGTCCTTTATTCTAGAAGGAGACTTTAATGGAATGGTAAGGGTAGGGAAGAACCCAGTAGTCATGACTAGGTAAAACCCTTCCTGACCATCTGGAATTATATGCTCTCTAGCAAGGGCCCATAGTGCAGAGCTGCTCTGTAGAGATGCAGAGAGCATGTTGCAGGTTGGTTAGAAGAAAAAACTGTCTGTTTAAGTGCCAGTATGTAACCTGAACTATTCCGCCAAGTCCAAGGATTGGAGAAGGCTAAGGATAGAAGGTACGCTGATGTGCCTGCAACAATAAAGCCAGAAAAAGTTCTTAACCTGTCTGGGACCTAGTACTAGGGCCAGAAAGGATTGATATTGGAGATCAAACCCTGGTTGCTTGGTCAGCAAGTCAGTGGTCTAACCATTGATAGTTGGTACTCCTCTGTTACTTAGGAGGAAGAGGAGTAACTTTACTACCTGTAAAGCATAATCATCCTAAGAAGCTCTATGAGCTACAAGGAAGAACGTCTCTTTAAAAGAGATACATGTGTAAAATTTAGGATGGAAAACCGGTGTAGATGCTTGCAATGAGAAGAAGCAGACTACAGGTTCTAAACCTCAAAACAGGAAAGAAGGATTCAGTGAAGAATCTATCAGCAACCCTGCGACTGCTGGGTTTGCTGAAGCGGTTGAGGTTGTGGTTTCTTTGGCCTGGTTTGATGTTTCCTTTGTTTGGAAACAGCTGTATAATGGGTAGAGAATTAATAAAACTTTTTCCCCTTGGGGAAATAAAGTTTGGTAGGAGATTTCCTACCACCTGGGATAGAGGAAGGTGTTGATAATCCTTTGAAAGCAATAGTGTCAGTGGTTAACTGAGCAGCTTGGCATAAAGTCTCTTTGTTAAAGAGATTCTCTTCAGTACAAGGAGTATTTCCCAGCCTTTCTTGTACCCATTTGTCCAAGTCCGAAGCATGGAGCCAGGCCTGGCCTTGTGTCTTGCCCCTATGGCTATAGCAGACGTTTTTGCTAACAGACTCAAAACAGTCCAGGGTAGCATGAGTAAGGAACCTAGAGATATTCTGAACATGACTAACCAGTAAAGAGTAGTCTGCTCTTTTGAGATCTTGAAGAAAAGGGGTCAAAAACAGTAAACTGTTGGTGACCTCTTCAAGAGATAATCCCATATAGAAAATATATGAGAGAATTCTTATTGAAAACATGGATGCCTGAAAGCTTTTACGCCCAAAGGCATCTAAAGTTCTAGACTCACGACCTGGCGGATAAGAAGAGTGCCTTTTAGCACTCTTAACTCGCCTCATTGCTGATTCCACAACAATAGAATGATGAGGAAGTTGAGTCTTGAAAAACTGGAGAAGGGGGCACCTTGTACAGAGAGTCAGTGGCCCTTGAAGGTGGGGATACCTTTAAGGGAGTTTCCCACATTCCCCATATCAAGCAGGAATGCTTGAAAAGAAATTTCCCCAAAGGGGGATCCTCTACCATAAGGAGTAAAGGTTAGATCTGTTGAAGATCTAGTCTTGGCACTAATGGATTGATCCTGATCCATTGGAGTACAAGACCCGAAAGGGTGAAGCATCAGGTTGTCCTGAAAGGATAGTCATCGGTACCGCTTGAGGCTGGTGCCGCGACAAATCGGTAGAATACTATCCATGCCAGGGATAAATTCCAAACTCGGTACCGAAGGAAGCGAGCTTGTGGAAGTAAGCATGGAAGGCACCGATAGCGATGCAAACGCAGAAAACCGGTACCGGCAGTGGTATCGCAGCCAGAGTACCGATACCGGAAGAGAAGTCTGAGGGTGACTAGCGGTACCGAAGGTTACCGACAGCGCCAGACCTTGATCCTCGGGACAATATATTCGGCACCGTCCGAGGTTGTTACTGAGACGAGTCGGTACCCAATCATCCAGGCTAGAGATTGATTCCAGACTCGGCATCGAAAGTAGCGAGTCTATCGAAGCACACCTGGAGGGTACCGACGTGGATACCAGAACCGGTACCGGGATCGATACCGATGCTGGAAGATCGGTCTGTAGCGACTCTAACGGCACCAAAGATACCGAGAGCGCTAGACTGCGATCATTGGTGTGGAATGTTTCATCCAACACCATTGCCGATGCCGGGGGGTACCGGCACCGCTCAAAGCGGATACCACGACCGAGCATGGCTCAGGTATGTTCGTAGAGGTAAAAAACCCCGGGAACAACCTGAAACCCCGTTAATGCTTTGGAGGCCGAAGACTCCTGCCAGGGTTTAAAAGCCAATTTGTCCTCGGGGGCAAGGCCAGAGGCATCTCAATGCTGAACATGAGATCTACCACCCGAGGACTAGCTAGTCTTTACAGACTTTTGTTTGGTTACCTGATCCTGTGAAAAAGAAGTTGTAGTTGGTACCCTCAGACCTGATGGGAACCGCGTATCGAGTTGAGCTCGATGCTGAAGACTTCTTCTGGAAATACTACTGCAGGAGGGACACTCCAGCGGATAGTGGTCAGGACCCAAACATGGCAGGCACCAGTTATGGGTGTCAAACTAATTTGGTACTGCCACAGTTGAAACATGTTTTAGGGATAGTGGTTGGTGTTTCCATGAAGGAAAGTGGAGAGGCCTAGCAGGCCGAAAAAAACGTCAGGCACTAAACAGGGAAAAAGTTCCCTACAAAGGAAAAAATTTGTAGGAGAAACAAAGAAAAAAACACCGGCGGTACCGGTGCGTCAAGGGAAGGTAGACGCGGCCACAAGAAAAAACAAAAATAAAGGAAGAATTTTCTGCGGTGACAGGAGTACGTCCTGCCGGCTCCGCGGAAAAACGAAAACTGAGGAGAGGCAGTTGGGAAAGGCGGGAAGGCAGCACGCAGGCGTGGTGGGATGCTCCAAAAAGCATTCTAATTGGACGCTGGGGAGCGTTCCCACGCAGACTCAGTCGGTACCGACATACCCATATGTGAAGACTCATTCCTGCTTGTTCCTGGAGATATACTTTTTCACAGAAAGGGTGGTGGATGCTTGGAATGCCCTCCTGATGAAAGTGATGGGGGCAAACACAGTGACGGAATTCAAAATGGCATGGGACAGACACAGTGGATCCCTTTACAGCAACAGGATAAAATCAAAATAAACTGAACCATCTAATTTCTCAACAAATAGGGGTGTCCTACATGGAGTGGTGGGTTCACCCATAAACAAAGACATGGGGAGGGGTGGCCTGCACGGAGCGGCAGGTGCGCCTACTCTTGCCATCATGCTGGGAAGAATGGATGGACCATGCTGGTCTTTATCTGCCATCATTTACTATGATACTATGCATCAAAAATGATCAAGAAAGTCATTCATCTACAAACTCTAAGATTTCATGATTATAAAAGCTCGCCTTGACTTCCATCAGTATGTATTCCACACATTTCATGGTATTGAAACACTACTAACAGCTTTATTCGACACCCTCATCCAAGGAATGGATAACGCAAAACAGGCGTTTATTCTTGTATTCCTACTTGTGAGACTAGCTCAAATGGGAATAGGAGGAACAATTCTTCAGTGGTATAACTCATACATTTCTGACTGGATGCTACAAGTTCAAATGGGTAAAAAGACTTCTACTGCCTTCCCTCAAGGACAAGACAGGCCCCAAGGATCTACCCTCTCTGCTCTTTTATTCAACCTTTACCTTCAACCTATCAAACATATTCAGAAAATTCAACTTTGGATATTTCATATACGCAGACAGCATAGTTACTCACCTGTAACAGGTGATCTCCAGGAACAGCAGGAATTGAGTCTTCACATATCGGTAGTGTCAGTACCGACGGAGCCCGCGTGGGAACGCTCCCCAGCGTCCAATAGGAAAGCTTTTGGGAGCATCCCACTGTGCCTGTGCCGCTGCCTTCCTAGCTCTCCCTCTTCCGTTTGTAGCTGCGAGAGAGAGAGAGAGAGAGAGAGAGAGAGATACACACAACTCCTAGGGGAGGTGGGTGGCTTGTGAAGACGCAATTCCTGCTATTCCCAGAGATCACCTGTTACAGGTGAGTAAGTACGCTATCTCCAGGAACAAGCAGGAATGTAGTCTTCACACATGGGGACTCCCAAGCTGAGAGATGCCAGGGAGATGACCCCAGAGCTGCTAAACCCAGGTTTAGGTGGGTCATGTTTCCTCCCAATGATCTCTGGCATCGAAACCCAGGATGGCGGGTAGGAGTTGTTTTAAGTCTGAAAGAGATGCTGGAGAACAGCCTGGCCAAACGAGGCACCCCAAAAAGAGTCTTTGTCCAAGCAGTAATGGACTGCAAAAGTGTGGATCGAAGCCCAAGTGGCTGCTCTGCAAATGTCATCAATGGACAATGAGCAAAGGTTGGCCATAGAGGTTGCCACTGCTCTAACATTGTGAGCTGTGACATGACCTTCAAGAGAAAGTCCCTTACTCTCACAAGCAAAGGATATGCAGTCTGCAATCCACTTAGAAAGAGTTCTCTTGGAAACTGGTAATCCAAGATGACTGGAGTCAAAGGCAACAAGAAGCTGTGAAGCTTTTCTATGCCGCTTAGTTCTCTGAAGGTAAAAGGCTAGAGCTCTTTTACAATCCAGTGTGAAGATTCCTTTCTGCACTAGAGACGTGAGACCTAGGGAAGAATACAGGAAGGTAAACTGATTGGTTTTAAATGAAAAGGCGAAACCACCTTTGGCATAAAGTGAGGGTGAATCCTACAAACTACTTTATCATGGTGGAACCTTGTATAAGGAGAATCAGCCACTGATGCACCTTGCAGAAGTGAGGGCAATGAGGAAGATTACCTTCCAAAAAAGAAACTTCAGTGATGTAATAGCTAAGGGTTCGAAGGGTGGTTTCCTAAGTTCCCAAAGGATAAGGTTCAAATCAAATGCCACAGGTGGTGGCTTGATGGGAGGCTTAGTTAAGAGTAAGCCTCTCATAAACAGCACTACGAGCTGTTGAGAGGAGACAGGTTGCCATCAAAGGGCTTCTGGAAAGCCGCAATGGCACTAAGGTGAACTCTCACTGAATTGGTCTTAAGACCAGAGGATGATAAATGGAGGAGATAATCCTTTCAGTTCCAGTGGAGGCGTTACTGGAGTAAGTTCCTTTTTTGAACACCAGATAGAGAACCTTCTCCACTTAAAGGCATAGGCCCGCCTTGTGGAAGGTTTTCTTGAAGCCAAAAGGATATCTTTGACCTATTGAGAAAGACTGATATCCTGGAATTCTAGGCTCTCAGCAAGCCACGCCATTAGGTGTAAAGACCAAGGATTCAGGTGCAATAGTGTCCCGTTCTCCTGGGATAGAAGATCGGTTAGCACATCCCAACTCCAGAGGCTTGACTTGAGAGAGACGAGAAGTAGTGGATACCACGTCTGACGAGGCCAGCATGGGGCTATGAGGATCATATGACCCGTCTCTCTGAAGCTTGAACAGAGTCTTGGGAATGAGTGGGTAGGCATGCATAAAGGAAGTCCTGACCCCAATGGAGATGGAAAGCATCCCTTGCCTGGCAGTTCTGAGCCGGAATCCTGGAAAAGAACCGGGGAAGTTTGGCATTCTGAGGACTTTCAAAGTTCTATTTCTGGAGTTCCCCAGATCCAAAAGATTTGAGCAATTTGCTCTGGATGAAGGGACCACTCGTGTAGCAGCAGTACCCAACTGAGTTTGTCTGCCAAGAGATTTTGTGTGCCTGGAAGATACACCGCTAGTAGGTGAATCTGAAGGCCTCTTGCGAAGGCCCAGAGGCGTAGAGCTTCGTTGCACAATGCCTGAGAGCCTGTCCCACCCTGCTTGTTCACACAGAACATAGCTACTTGATTGTCGGTCTGGACAAGAACCATCTTTTATTTTTTTATTTACAGTCTCTTGTAGCTCAGGTGGTCCTGAAATACTTGAAGAGCATAGAAGATGGCTCTGAGTTCCGGAAGAGTTATGTGAAGACAAGCCTCTTGTTTGGTCCAGAGACCCTGAGTGAAGAAATTGTCCATATGAGCCCCCCAACCTAACTTGGAAGCATCCACTGTCAAGGTAGCTTGGTGTAGTGGCTGCTGAAAAGGAGACTCTACAAGAAGGTTTTTCAACGATTGCCACCACTGTAGGGACAAAATGAGGCATGTAGTGTTTCTGATTTTGTCCCCCAGGCGACTCGACGCCAGTGTCCACTGAGAGGCCAGGGTTCACTGGGCTGCCCGCATGTATAGGCGGGCATAGGGGACCACATGAACAGTGGATGCCATATGCCCCAGCAGCTGAAGTATTTCTCGAGCAGTTAGAAAAGTTTTCAGCTGCTTGAGAGGCCAGCTGGAGTATTAGAGCACAACGAGGCTGTGGCAAAGAAAGCCCTTGACTGCCTTGAGTCTAGAAGAACCCCTATGAGCTCTAGGGACTGAGAAGGGGTGAGATGAGATTTTGGGAGGTTTAAGACCAGTCCCAAGTATTGCAGGATTTGCAATGTACAGGAGAGAGTGGAGCTGGCTTCTGAAGCTGTTGATGCTCGGATGAGCCAGTCATCCAAGTAGGGGAAGACGAATATCCCCAGAGTTCGAGAATGCTGCTACTACTGCATGCATTTTGTGAAGACTCTTGGAGCAGAAGCCAGTCCAAAGGGTTAGAACCCTGTACTAGTAATGTCTTCCTTGAAACAGGAATTGAAAAAATCTGTATGAATGAGGATATGTGTGCATGCATCCTTTAGATCTAGAGAACATAGCCTTATCCCGACTCTGAATGCAAGGAAGAAGTGTTCCGAAAGAGATCTTGAATTTCTCTCGGAACAGATACTTGATTAACTCCCTGAGGTCCAGTATGGGCCTGTACTCCCCTCCCCCCCACCCCCCGTCTTCTTTGTAATGAGGAAGTAGGGGGAATAGAAACCCATGCCCTGTTGAGATATAGGTACCTCTCCTCTATTGCCCTTGAGCAAGTAGTGAGGTGACCTCTTAACATAAGAGAGTGGCGAAAGTGGCTCAAGAATTGAACTGTCTTGTGATGGTGGGAGGGGGCACACTGTGGAAATGGAGTTTGTACCCCTCTGTTACAATGGAGAGATTCCACTGCTCTGGTGTTATCTGTTGCCATCTTTCGGCAAAATGACAGTCTGCCTGGAATAGTGAGAGGCTCTGGACCCTTTAGAGGTAGGATGACTAGGTTCAATAGGAAGGAGTCAAAGACCCTGTGAGGAGACTCTACCTGCTGAGCTGGTTGAGCTTTGGGAACTTGGGTCTTCCTCTGTTTGGGATGCTGCTGCCCCTTTTGTGGAGCATGGACTGGGCAGTGGACAGTCTGGGTGTAAGATGGATAGATTTTTTGTTCTTTGCTGAAAAGGGGTTTCTTAGCTGTCTTTCTTAGCTGGGTTGGCAGTGGTCCTTGATAGTCTGTTCAGGGTGGTGTTTTCGGACTCAAGCTGAGAAGCTTTGTCCTGCCAATCCTTGCCAAAGAGGTTTTCTCCCATGCAAGGAATATTCCCCAGCTTGTCTTGCATCCAATGTTCCAAATCAGATGCCTGTAACCAGGCAATGTGGACATGCACTGATGGAAATGGCAGAGGTTCTGCTAATGCACTCAAAGCAATCAAAAAGGCTGCATGGTTCATGAACTTAGAAACATTCTGGGTATGTCTGACCAGAGTGAGGAAGTTGGCTCTCTTGTCATCGGGAAGAAGTGGAGCCATCAGTTCATCATCTCTTGCAAACTCCTAAACAAACAGTCTCATATCAAGACTGTAAGAAATTATTTCTGGCCGATAGCAGAGGACTGAAAGCATCGACGTCCAAAGGCATCGAGCGCCCCTCGCCTTGTGACCTGGAGAGTTGGAAGAAATGCGTCTCAGCACTCTTGATTCTGTGGCATTGCCGATTCCAATACCATGGAATGGTGTGGTAATTGAAGTTTTTTGGAAACCGGGACATTGCAGGTACCTGGTACATTGTATCCAGTCTCCTAGAATATGGAGACACTGTCAAGGGTGTTTCCCACATCCTAAGCATGAGGTCATGCAAAAATTCGGTGAATGGGAGGGGTAGCAGCCTCCTGGGGAGCTGCGGATACTGAAGGATTTCTAATTCTTCAGCTCTCGGTTCACTTCTCAGGGGTCACGGTGATCGAAAGTCTCCGTGCTACATCCGACGCTGTGGTGAAGGAGAGGGGTCCTCCAGAAGAACCACTCCGATACCGACAGAGTCCTCTGAATCATCGGAATCGGACTCCTCACAGAAGTATGTATGGGCCAGATGCTCTCGTAATGCTTGTCGTTGGAACCGATCAAAGTCTGCATCGGAATGCCTCGATACCGGACATTCAATGTCAGAGACCGCTTCTAGGGCCAGCATGGGAGGAAGCATAGAGAGGCGCATCGGTCGATGCAGGTACATTTGGTACTGATTTCGGTATGGATAACTGCGTTGATTGTAGCAGCTTTAGCGGTACAAAGGCTGCTAATAAGGCCGCAAGACTGCCCTCAATGGCTAGGATACATGGAGCCTGCGATGTTTTGGGGTGTCGGTACCGTCAGAGCAGGCCACGACCCCAGAATATGGCACCAAGAGGTTCTCCGGAGGTGGAAGCCTCGGGAACATCCTGGAACCCTGTTAATGCTTTGGAGGCAAGGACCTCCCGCCGGGGCTGTTTGGCCGGTGTGTTTTCCTCGAAGGCAATGCTAGTAGCATCTCGATGTTCAGAAGATGATCTACCCTTTGAGGACCGGCCAGTCTTAGAAGACCTGGGCTTGGTTACCTGAGATCCATTGGAGGAAGATGAAGCCCTGGACAACGTCGATGCAACAGACAATGCATCCGAGGCCGCAGAGTTTTTGCAGCTCTGTTTTGCAGGCCTCTTTTGGTCGCCTTTCTACAAAGGAGACACTCTGATGGCAAATGATCAGGACCTAAACATTTAAGACACCAATCATGGGTGTTGGTAGCAGAGATGGTACTGCTACATTTAGAACATTTTTTGAAACCACTAGATGGTTTCTCTATTTTGGAAGAAAATAGGGCCTAGTGCCCAAAATGGTGCCTAAGCACCAAGAGAGGACAAACCCTCAAAAAGA
The DNA here is from genome assembly GCA_033557465.1 of Ichthyophis bannanicus. Lineage (NCBI taxonomy): Eukaryota > Metazoa > Chordata > Amphibia > Gymnophiona > Ichthyophiidae > Ichthyophis > Ichthyophis bannanicus. The sequence continues at coordinate 25,488 of JAWIIG010000195.1, forward strand.
CGATTTTTTTTTTTTTGAAGAGAGAAAAAGAAAATAAAAACGACACCAGTGGTACCAGTATAAGCGTCGACGGGAAGGCAGACGCGACCACAAGAGAGAAAATTTTCTGCGGTGACAGGGTTTGCTGCCTGTCGGCTCCGTAGAAAACGAAAAACTGAAAAGGGAGAGTTGGAAAGGCAGGAAGGCAGCGGTGCAGGCCCCAAGAGCAGTGGGATGCTCCCAAAAGTTTTCCTATTGGACGCTTGGGAGCGCTCCGCGCGGGCTCCATCAGTACCAACGATACCCATATGGGAAGACTACATTCCTGCTTGTTCCGGGAGATATTATGTTATACCATCCCATTGATATATCGAACCCCAACTAACACAATCTAGCAGACTGTATCAAAGAAGCAGAAACCAGGCTCAACTAACCACAGCATTAATTTCAAGGAAAACTGATTATACACTTCCAGAAACAGAAACTTTAACCCCCCTACTACACTACCCATCCACAACACCATGCTTCCAGTGAAACAGGAAGTCAAATATCTAGGAATTATACTAGATACATTTCTTAAACACGCTATCCCACATCAAGCAAACAGCAAGAACAGTATTTGTCAAACTAAAGATCATTCAACCATCTCAGACCCCTACTTAACACCCATGACTTCAGGGCCATAGAACAGGCTCTTGTCACTCCCCACTTTGACTACAAGATACACCAAAAAGAAATCTGTATATTCTCCAGATGGCCAGAAAGTTACAGCAAGGATTTTTCATAAAGCCCACTTAAAAGGCCATATCACACACATACTATATGATCTTGAAGGACTACAAAAGGGGACTGCTACTTATGGAGAGAGATCTGTAATAGTGAGTATATACTTCTGGAAATTTTTCTAAAAGAAAATTCTTTGGATTAAAGCTGATAAATCTGTGAACTCAGTGTATTTGTTAAAGAAGTCAGGGCAGTATTTAGTAGCAGTTTAAGTTTAAATTTAAACACAGAAGGAAGAGAGCTTTCAGGCTAAATTTAGAGCCCTGCAAAGAGCTTCTAGTTTAAATTTCAGACTAAGTCAGAGCCTAGCAGCAGCTAATAGCTTTAATTTAAATAAAATCAGTATATAACTTAGCATAAAAGGCAAAAGGGTCAGTATTCTTTGACCAATAAATAAAGTCTTCTAGAGACCTTTACAAAGAGGCCTTTTACACCTAGGGGGCAAGACACCTGTGAAACTTTTTAAATAGGTGCTAAAGCCAGGTGGCAGGTCAAAAGGCCATTCTGAAAGACTCCTGCTCTCCAAGCAAGAACTGTTAATCACCCAGGAAGTTTGGTCACAGCTTACCTTAGGGAGCACAAGACAGGGTACTGTGTAGCAGCCCTCTTAAGTTGAATAAGTGGAATCTCAGAGACATGGTGGAAGGAGGACAACCAGTGGGACACTAATACCTGGGTATAAACTATATCGTAATGATAGAGGTGATGTGAAAAATTAGTGGAGGGGTTGCGCTCTATGTTAGAGAGGGCATTGAGTCACAAAGGATTAAAGTTTTGCAGGAAACTAAAATTGCTGTAGAATCTCTATGGATTGAAATTCCATGTAAAAAGGGGACGGCGATGGAAGTGGGGGTGTAGTATCGACTGACTGGCCAGAATGAACAAATGGATGATGTAAACTTTTGTTAGCTTCCCTGATTTCTTTGAGAATTTCAGCACAGTATAATAATAATGGGTGATTTCAATTATCCTGGTATCGGACTGGGTCAGTGTCATGGCAGGACATGCTAGAGAGATAAAGTTCCTAGATGAAATAAATGATGACTGCTTCTTTGGAGCAGCTGGTTCATTAACTGACCAGAGGGGGAGTCATATTGGGACCTAGTCCTTAGTGGAACACCAGATGTGGTGCAAAGGATAAGGGTGTTGGGGCCACTTAACAATAGTGAACATAGCATGATCGTGTTTGATTTAATTAGTGGAGGAGGGATAGGAAAGAAATCCACAGTACTACCTTTTAACTTTAGAAAGGAAGACTATGATTAAAATGAGGAAAATAGTTATGAAAAAACTAAAAGGAGCAGTTGCAAAGGTTAAAGACTTGCATCAAGCTTGGGTGTTGTTGAAAACTACTATCTTGGAAGCCCAGACCAGCGTATTCCACGCTTTAAGAAAAGTGTGAAGGAAGTCCAAAAACCTGCCAGCATGGTTTAAAGGTGAGGTGAGCTGTTGCCAAACAAGCATCTTTCAGGAAATGGAAAAGAGCCAAATGATGAAACCTGGAAACAGCACAAACCAATGGCAAGTTAAATGCAAGGCATTGATAAGGCACGCAAAGGGAGAATTTGAGAAGCTTGCTGCGGAAGCAAAAACGCGTAATAGACTTTTTCAAGTACATTCATAGAAAAAAAAAACCTGTGAGAGTCAGTTGGTCCATTAGATGATAGAGGGGTAAAAGGGGCACTAAGAGGTGACAAGGCGATAGCGGAGAGACCGAATGAATTCTTTGCTTCAGTCTTTACTGAGGAACATATAGGGATGTAACCCATGACTGAAGTGGTATTTAAAGGTGTGGAAGAATTGAAGGAAATATCGATACATCGGGCAAGATGTATTACAACTATTTGATAAACTGAAGAGTAGCAAATCACCTGGACAGAGTAGTTACTCACCTGTAACAGGTGTTCTCCAGCAGCAGCAGGAATCAGTCCTCACATATGGGTGTCATCGATTGCCGATGAAGCCCCAGCGGAGCATTTCCCCAGCTTTCTATGAAAGCCTTTGGGAATGCAGGCAACGCATGCGTGGTTCCCTTCACGCCTAAAGGTGCCATCTACCCCAGTCAAATGACATAGCTAAGAACAGCAAACAAAAATGAAAAATAAGCTATGTACAACTGCAACTCCAAGGGGAGGAGGGAGGGTTGTGAGGACTGATTCCTGCTGCACCTGGAGAACACCTGTTACAGGTGAGTAACTACTCTTTCTCCAGGACCAAGCAGTCCTCACATATGGGTGACTCCCTAGCTCTGGGCTACCAAGGAACCCAGGCTGAACAAGAGAACTCCCTCTAGTCTCAGACTGCGAAGAAAGGCTTTTCAAGAACATAAGAACATAAGATATGCCATACTGGGTCAGACCAAGGTCCATCAAGCCCAGTATTCTGTTTCCAACAGTGGCCAATCTAGGTCCATATGTACCTAGCAGTTTCCCCAAGAGACACAAGTTCCACAATGCTTGTACTGGGTCAAGCATTGATATCTTCGGTCACTTCTTAATAATGGTTTATGGACCTTTCCTCCAGGAACTTGTCCAAACCTTTTTTAAACCCAGCTACACTAACAGCCTTTACTACATCCTCCGGTAACAAATTCCAGAGTTTTGATTACACGTTGAGTGAAAAATTATTTCTTTTATTAGTCTTAAATAGTTTACCCTGGAGCTTCATTGCATGTCCCCTAGTCTTTCTATATTCTGATAAGGTAAACAATCGATCTACGTTTACCCGTTCCACTCCGTTCATTAATTTATAGACTTCTATCATATCTCCCCTAAGCCGTCTCTTTTCCAGGTTAAAGAGCCCTAACCTTTTTAGCCTTTCTTCATAGGAGTAATCCTTCCTACCCCTTTACCATTTTGGTGGCTCTTCTCTGTACCGTTTCTAAAATCGCTATATCCTTTTTTAAGATACGGCGACCAGAATTGCACACAATATTCAAGGTGCGGTCTGTGATAAGGAAGCTTATCATAGCTCAAGTAGGAGCTATAGAAAAGATGATGTGACTCTGAACAAGCAACCTGTCAGGTTGGTAGAAGCAAGAAAACAGCCCGAGTTTTCACATAAAAGACTACCAGTCCCAGAATGCACCAGGTTTCCAGCAGCCATGAGAGGGGCTGAAGTGAGAGAATGTGTGTGCAATCAAGAGAGCTAGAGGTAATCCCTAAGCACTCATCTCAAAGGGCAGGGCCTGATTCAAGACAGCTGCGCTGTGTTAGGGAGCAGCACACATTAGAACAGGATAAGAATAGAGCTTATTCTTCAGATAACAGTTACTACAAGCTCCAGCCCAGCTCCAAGAAACAGCTTCAGGGAGAGCTCCAGAAACAGCTTCAGAAAGAGATACAGAGACAGCAACGGCTACAAGCTCAAGCACCAGTATCACCTGGAGAATCAGAAGCCAAGCCAAGCAGATAGGAGAGAGAAGGAAACTCTCTGGAAGGAAGAGAAGAAAGGCCATTGGAAGGTCTGGGAGATTCCAAGGCAGTACTCATACTGGGAGGTATTCCAAAAGCCAGCAGAGTCCATTGGACTGGATTCAGCCAGAGGAATGGAGTGGCAGAGATAGGAATCACCAGTGGCTACCTGGAAGAGAGAAGACTGCATGTGGAAGGGACTTTCAGACCAAGGCTAGAAGGTATGTGAGAGAAGATCCAGTGTCCAGGGATCAAGATTGGGAAGGCTGGACATCAGAATTGGATTACATATTGGCCAGGCTATACAGAGAGGAATAATGATAGCAGGAGAGGTTCAGGTATGAACACGGATCCAGACCCTATCTATAATAGAGAATGGCAGCAAGGGAATAAGCATTCTCATGATAGTGCCTTAATGAAAGGACTCGTCTGTGCCAATGTATGATAGTGACCATATGCTGATTGATGAAGAGGGAGATACAGCAAATGAAAAAAACTATTTATATGGACTGTTCTCTATCTAAATGCTATTGCTAGTTTTCTATGAGCAAAACACATCAGCCATCACAAAGGAAACCTAACTTTGTTCTTTATTTCCACTGAAAACAGCTCTTAAAGCAGGATTTGGGCTCACACAGTAGCAGCCAGCCAGCTAAAGGCTTTCAGCTGGTCATTGATAGTAATTAGGGCTGCACCTGATTGTGTGTGTGAGCAAGGGAGAATCACTGCTGAGATCGGCGTGGAAAATAAGCAGAAGTTAACCTAACCAGCAAAGTTTTTCTCTTTACTTTGTGCCTTTGTATTTGGTAATTATTTGCTACGAAAAACATTAGCTAATTGCCTGACAAGCTGAAGGTTGTTTTCTGGTTTACTTTGTGACTTTTTGTTATCCATTTAAACACTGCAAGCAAGTAACCTCATTTATAGTGCTATCAAGCATACATGTGCTGGGTGAATTAAACCCCATCAATAAAAGAAGTATTTTATTGATCTTACCACTTGATTTCACAACTCAAATTATTGTCATCAGCTGTGTTTGGGAGTGAATGAACTACAATACCCACAATACTTTGCAAGAATCATATGAATATATGCATCGTCAAGATTGTGCAAGTTCTCACCCTAGGCAGCCGTTTGACAAATGGCGTAGTTTTTCGGATTGCTCTTGCACCAAGAGGATTACTTGTTGTGGATTACAAATAAAAGTCAAGTTTAAAGCTGTAAGGAAGATTTCTTTCCCTCATCTGCAACTTTGGAAGAAAAGTGGTTGTTCCAGGAAGCTTGTCCCGGATGAAAAGACCCTGTGCAAAGCTGGATTCATCACTGAGACAAGGTAATACGTACCTGGGCATGTCTAGTGGTGGATGTGTGTAAGCACAGGGGGTAATTGAAAAAAAAAAAAAGAAAAAGTTGAAAAAAAAACCACACCTGGTTGGAAGGTGCTGCTATTTGGTTTTTTTTTTTTCTTTCTTTTCTTGCAGGGGTCAAGATGGATCCGAGGGAGATGGCTCAGTGGTGGCAGCCCAATTCAGCAAGCAGCAGGAGCTATCACAGCAGGCCCAGGACACTGCTATGAAGGCCTTAATGGAACAGCAGAAACCAGTGCTTGATCTGGTGCAAGCTCTAGTTCAGCTGCAAGAGCCAAAGTGGAACAGATGCAAAGACCAGCAGTTAGTACTGGTACACCACATGTGAACACTGTGGGACTCAATCAAGGGATTGGGGCATTTAATGTTGGGAAATTACTCCAGAAGATAATGTTGATGATTTTCTAGAGTCTTTTGAAAGAGTGGCACAGGCTTTAGCATGGCCAGAGGGACCCAGTGGGCAGTAAGGCTGGCAGCCTCATTAACTGGTGAGGCACTAGCAGCTTACAGAGCAATGCCAGCAGCCCAGGCTTTGATTTATAAGGATGTAAAGGCAGCTATTAGAGATCGCCTACGGGTTGTCTATTTCAGAGTATAGGCGAATGTTTAGAGCTGTTACATTGAAAGTGGGTGAGACACCCAGGGCTCTGAGTCAGAGAATTAGAAGTCTAGCTGTTAAAATGGTTTGGAGCCTGAGCAAAAGACAGTAGAAATGGTATTAGATATTATGAATGCTGGACACAATTTATGCTTGGGGTACCTAAAGATGTGAATGTTTTTTCTTATACAGCAAAAATTGCCAAAATCTTGGAGAGGCAACCATGCTAGCAGAGAGATTCTTGGAAGCCACGCAGGCTTGCCATAGAATGGGTGGCCCTCTAAAGATGGATGCTGAGGCTAGATGAGCTGTATCAGAAAAAGGAATAATTAAGAATGGTTCTGAAAATGAATGTACTGTATCAAACCAGAAGACACAGTGGAATAGAGGAAAATGTTTTCAAGTGTGGAAAGTGGGACACTTAGAGAAGAGATGCCAGACACACACTAGTTTAATGGGTCAGGATTTAAAACAGCCCAAGGAAGGATTTCTTTTGATGGTTGATGTGCAGGGAATTACAACAAATGCTTAATTAGACTCTGGGGCAGAAAAGAGTATGATGTCAAAAAGGCATTGGAAGAGGATATAGGCCAAAGAAAGAATTGTGCCTAGAACCCCTGAAAGCCAAGTTCACATCAGACTGCATTCATGGTTGCTGCATCATCATATCCCACCTATAGGTTTAAGGTTAAGTGCCTGGGGAACAAGAGGAAGGTCCTATTAGCAGTGGTGCCTAGGCTACCCTTTGATTTGGTCCTAGGAAAGGACTGGCCAGATTTAAGCAGGAACTAGTGGAAAGGGCTAGGAAAGAAGGAGGGAGAAGGTTTAATAATGGAAATAGCTCCCGGGCCTTTCTTTGGAAGTCCTCAGTCCCTAGCTAAAAAGATGGTTAAGCTTCCAGAAGGCCAAACTATGGGTAATAAGAGGGGCCTTGTATCCACCCGCTCGCAGGCTAAGTTAGAGAGCCAGCAGAAGGAGGAGGGGGAGCAGGCAGATTTATTAGGAGATTTACCCTCTCATGATGATTTAATAACCCCATCATCTGGTAAAGTAAGAAAGTTGAAAGCACAAAAGAGGCGTGAGAGACTTTGCAGAGCACAGGGTAGGGCTGAGATGTTAGCTGGTCAAAGTTTACCCTGGGTGCCAGCTGAGTTGGTGGCAACGTTTCCTAACTTTCCACAAGAGCAGCTAGCTGATCAAGCTCTCACCCGAGGCTTTTAAGTATGCTCAGGAGGTCAGGGAGGAGTTGCCCAGATTCAGACTAGATAATGACATATTATATAGAGAGAGTCAGGACCCCAGAAATGGTGCCATTCGTAAACAATTGGTGGTACCCACAACTTTCAAAGGGCTAGTACTTTAGACTAGCACATGATCATCCAGTGGGAAAGTCATAAAGGTATGCAAGGAACGCTGGATCAAAATACTTGTGCGTTTTTACTGGCCAGGTATATTCAAAGAAACTGCCCAGTTTTGTGCTGCATGTCCAGCGTGTCAGCGAGTTACAGCTGCTCACCCACCGGTGGTGCCATTGATTCCCATGCCAATCATCACAGACCCAATTGGTCGCATTGCCATGGATATTGTAGGCCCATTAGTTAAAAACGCCCCGAGGTTTCCAATACATCCTAGTTATGGTAGAACAGGCAACAAGGTTTCCCTGGGCCATACCATTGAGGAATGTTTCTGCCAAACCAAGAGCTTTAGAGCTAGTAAACTTGTTTTGTGAAGTGGGATTCCCAAGAGAGGTGTTGACTGACCGAGGGTCCAATTTTGTATCCAAATATTTGGCCCAGGTCTGGGATGCCTTTGGCATTCGTCACGTGAAAACCTCAGCCTACCATCCACAATCAAATGGTTTGGTGGAGAGATTCAACCAAACTCTCAAACAAATGGTTGAGAAGGGGGTAAGCAGGAGAGGTAAAAGAATGGGATTGTTATTACCCTTTGCCTTATATGCCTGCAGGGAAAGAATTCAAGTGTCCCTAGGTGTAACTCCTTATGAGTTGATGTATGGTAGGGCTCCCCGGGGTTTGTTGGATATATTTGAGGGAACAATGGATTGATCCTGAACCAGGAAGTCAGGAGGGTGCCACTGTTTCTACGTGACTTGAGAGCACGTTTGAAAAGGACGTAGCAGGTTGCTGAGAGGAACCTGCAGGACAGTCAAGTTCGCCAGAAAGGCGTGGTATGATAGAAAGGCCAAAGCCGCCAATTAAGCATTGGTGAAAAGGTTTGGTTCAAGCTAGCAGGAACTGCTCCAAAATTTGAGGTACAGTGGAAAGGGCCATGGGAGGTTGTTTAAACAAGTAAGCCCAGTGTCTTATATGGTAGAAAATGCCAGAGGGCGTTAGGCAGACCTACCATATTAATGTACTTAAGTCTTGGAGGGAGAGGCCTGTAGATAATGACCTTGAACCCAGTCAGGAAGTAAGTGAGCTTCAAGAAGATAACACTTGGTAGGTATTACGGACTGTAGGAGAAGCAGTTTCACCAGTAAAACCAGTCCGTAATAACTCAAGCAGGGGGGTATGTGATAAGGAAGCTTATCATAGCTCAGGTAGGAGCTATAGAAAAGATGATGTGACTCTGAACAAGCAACCTGTCAGTTCTGGTAGAAGCAAGAAAAACAGAGTTTCACATAAAAGACTACCAGTCCCAGAATGCACCAGGTTTCCAGCAGCCATGAGAGGGGCTGAAGTGAGAAATTGTGTGTGCAATCAAGAGAGCTATGAGGTAATCCCTAAGCACTCATCTCAAAGGGCAGGGCCTGATTCAAGACAGCTGCGCTGTGTTAGGGAGCAGCACACATTAGAACAGGATAAGAATAGAGCTTATTCTTCAGATAACAGTTACTACAAGCTCCAGCCCAGCTCCAAGAACAGCTTCAAGGGAGAGCTCCAGAAAACACGCTTCAGAAAGAGATACAGAGACAGCAACGGCTACAAGCTCAAGCACCAGTATCACCTGGAGAATCAGAAGCCAAGCCAAGCAGATAGAGAGAGAAGGAAACTCTCTGGAAGGAAAGAGAAGAAAGGCCATTGGAAGGTCTGGGCGGATTCCAAGGCTTAGTACTCAGAATGGGAGGTATTCCAAAAGCCAGCAGAGTCCATTGGACTGGATTCAGCCAGAGGAATGGAGTGGCAGGGATAGGAATCACCTAGTGGCTACTGGAAGAGAGAAGACTGCATGTGGAAGGGACTTTCAGACCAAGGCCAGAAGGTATGTGAGAGAAGATCCAGTGTCCAGGGATCAAGATTGGAAGGCTGGGACATCAGAATTGGATTACATATTGGCCAGGGCTATACGAGACGGAATAATGATAGCAGGAGAGGCTCAGGTATGAACAAGATCCAGACCCCTATCTATAATAGAGAATGGCAGCAAGGGGAATAAGCCTTCTCATGATAGTGCCTTAATGAAAGAACTCGTCTGTGGCCAATGTATGATAGTGACCATATGCTGATTGATGAAGAGGGAGATACAGCAAATGAAAACTATTTATATGGACTATTCTCTATCTAAATGCTATTGCTAGTTTTCTATGAGCAAAACACATCAGCCATCACAAAGAAACCTAACTTTGTTCTTTATTTCCACTGAAAACAGCTCTTAAAGCAGGATTTGGGCTCACACAGTAGCAGACCAGCCAGCTAAAGGCTTTCAGCTGGTCCATTGATAGTAATTAGGGCTGCACCTGACTGGTGTGTGAGCAAGGGAGAATCACTGCTGAGATCGGCGTGGAAATAAGCAGACGTTAACCTAACCAGCACAGTTTATTCTTTACTTTGTGCCTTTGTATTTGGTAATTATTTGCTAAGAAAACATTAGCTAATGGTCTGACAAGCTCAAAGTTGTTTTCTGGTTTACTTTGTGACTTTTTGTTATCCATTTAAACACTGCAAGCAAGTAACCTCATTTATAGTGCTATCAAGCATACATGTGCTGGGTGAATTAAACCCCATCAATAAAAGTAGTATTTTATTGATCTTACCACTTGATTTCACAACTCAAATTATTGTCATCAGCTGTGTTTGGGAGTGAATGAACTACAATACCCACAATACTTGCAAGAATCATATGAATATATGCATCGTCAAGATTGTTGCAAGTTCTCACCCTAGGCAGCGTCTGACAGGTCTCACCATGGAACGATAAAGAGGCATTATAATGTCTTTGTTTTATTTTCCATTCCATTCCTTATCATAGCTAGCATTCTATTTGCTCTCTTGGCCGCCGCTGCACACTGGGCCGAGGGTTTTAACATGGTATCCACAATGACGCCTAAATCTTTTTCCTGGGTGGTGGTTCCTAATGTGGAACCTTGCATCGTGTAACCATAGTTTGGGTTGTTCGTCCCTAGCGTGCATAACCTTGCACTTGTCCACTATCAAATAATTCAGCTGCCATTTTGATTGCCCAGTCTTCCAATTTATCAAGAACTCCTCTTGCAACTTTTCACAATCCTCATTGGGGTTGTTTTAACAACTTTAAATAGTTGTGTCATCTGCCAAAATGTGATAACCTCACTCGTTATTCCACTTTCCAGGTCATCTTAGGAATATGTCAAAAAAGCAGCGGAAACAGCACAGATCCTGGGGTACAACACTATTCACCTTTCTCCACTGGGAAAAATTGGCCATTTAGCCCTACCTCTGCTTTCTATCGTGTTAACCAGTTCCTGATCCACATATAGTACACTGCCTTCTATCCCATGACTCTTTAGTTTCGCCCGAAAGTCTCTGATGAGGGACCTTGTCAAAGGCTTTCTGAAAGTCCAGATACACAATATTCAACCGACTCACCTTTGTCCACCTGTTTATTCACTCCTTGCACAAAAAAAAACAATTAACCGATTAGTAAGAAAAAGCTCTTCCTTGTCCTAAAGCAACGTTGGCTGTCTCCCATTAGGTTGTGGACTATATACATGCTGAGTAATTTTATTCTTTATGATGGTTTCTACCCATTTTTTACCCGAGTACGAACGTTAGGCTCACCGGTCTGTAGTTTCCAGGCATCACCCCTGGAACCCTTTTTAAAAATTGGTGTTACATTTGCGATCCTCCAATCTTCAGGTATTAGAGATGATTTTATGATAGTTAACAGATTAATGATAGCAGTTCTGCAATCTCATATTTCAGTTCTTTCAACACCCTTGGATGTTATTACCATCTCAGCCCAGGTGATTTGCAACTCTTCAGTTTATCTAATAGCTGGTAAGACATCTTCCCGATGTAATCGATACTTTACTTCAATTCTTCCGCACCCTGTTTTTAAATACCACTTCAGTCATGGGGTAAACATCCTACATCTTCCTCAGTAAAGACCGAAGCAAAGAAAGAACAGAATTCATTCAGGTCTATTCGCTATCGCCTTGTCGCCTCTTAGTGCTATTCTTTAAACCCTTTAGCATTAATGGAACTCACAACTGACTCTCTCACAGGTTTTTTGCTACGAATTTTACTTGAAAAGGTCTTTATTTCGTGTTTTGCTTCCGCAGCAAGCTTCTTCTCAAATTCTCCCTCTTTGCCTGCCTTGATCAATGCCTTTTGCATTTGACTTGCCAGTGCTTGTTGCTGTTCAGTACAGGTTTTGGTCCGTTTGGATCTTTTTTGTTTCCATTTCCTGAAAAAGATGCTTTTTTGGCAAACAGCAGCCTCTCCTCTGAACCTAACCTTTAAACCATGATGGCAGCTTTTTCTGGAATTCCTTCCACTTTTCTTAAAGCGTGGAATACACGTGGTCTGGGCTTCAAAGATAGTATTTTTCAAAACAAAACAACCAAGCTTGATGTACGTCGTTAAACCCTTCGCAAACTGCTTCTCTTTTCGTGTTTTTGTGTTCTTAACTGTTTTCCTCCATTTTCTCATAGTCTTCGCCTTTAGAAAGTAAGGAGATCGTACTGTGGATTTCCTTACTATCCCTCCCTCCACTAATTAAATCAAAGGCGATCATGCTTATGAATTAACTATTGCAAAGTTGGCCACAACACATTCCCGGTAAGCCCAACAGAGGGCAGGAGTTGCCTAAACCTCAAAAGAGATTCCGGGAGAGTAGGCTTGGCCAAAGAAGCACTGTACTAACGGGGGGGGACTCCATTCTCCAGACAGTATATTGGAAGCCAAAAGTCTGGCTTGAAGACCAAGTTGCAGCCCGACAGATGTCTACCAAGGGCCACAGATGCGGGGAGATCAGACAATGAGGCACAAAAAAGCCATCTTGCCCTGACAACCGGTGGGCCGGAAACCAGTACCCTGCCAAAGGGGGGGAAGGTCCAGAATGATTGGAAGACCAGGTGAGTACCGTCCAGCAACCCAGACTCGGACTAGGTACGCCTTGGACACAGCCAACCCCAAGTTATTAGGGTCCAAAAAGCGAAACAACATAAGAGATGAGTAGACCTTCTAAGGGCCCGCTGCGTACACCGTTCAAGGTAGAACGGATTAAGGCCCCTAACAGTCGAGGGGTATGCAGAACATGCTTTACAGATTGGCTTGACATGAGGCCTAGGGAAAGAATGGTGGAAGAACACACCTCCCTGGTTGAGGTGGAAAAGAGGAGACAACCCTTTTGGAGAGGAACTTAGGGTGAGTTCTGCGGACTAATCGGTTCCTATAAATCCTGGTGTAAGGCCTGTCACAGACCAGGGCCTGAAGCTCACTCCACCCGCCATGGATGCGGTTAGGTGCTCTATTTCAGGGAACAAGAGTCTTCCAGTGCGAGGAAAGCGGAGGAGAGGGCAAGTAGCCATCGGCTCACAAAGGTGGGCTGGGCGAGTCAATTGCTTGAAAGACCACCCATTCAGCTCCCACTGTCAGGCGCCAAGGAGGAGGACCGGATTGGAGGCTTTGGAGCATAAATAATAACCATACATACAAATGCTAAGAAGAAATTTACAAAATTTAATTCGAGAATGTGTATTTAATGGGTTTACTGTATTATAATTTTAAATGATTATATATATGATTCTTTAAGACTATTCATTGTTTTTTTTTTTCTTTTATTATTTTATGTTTTTAAAATATTAGTGTTTTTAATGGTTTTTATTCAAAAAGGATGGCGTTGTTTGTTCCTTTATTGTCTTTTCTGATTAATATGCTTATGTTTTCAGTTTTGCGCCTGGGCTAGCCCCTTGACGAAGGGTTTACGAAAAACAAGGCCCTGTGTCGGACCGGCCGCTTTAGGTTTAATAAAGGGACGAGGTCTTTTTAAGTTTTTACACTAACTCACAACGCATTGTGGACTGTTATTACTGTGTTCAGAGTGATCTGTTGCTTTGCGGGGGGTGTTTTATCCTTCGGGAGGAGGAGGCATAATGCAAGCCGGGCCCGTCAGAGCTCTTCAGTCGCGGCTCTTCTCCTCGGGGTCCTCCGGAATAGCCAAGGCAGTGGCCATATCCCGGACGAACTTCCCGATGCGTGAGAGTATCCTCCGGAAGGGGATCTACTCTGGGGCTCAGGACTGCAGTGATTGTTGTCCGACGGGACGCACCGAGTCTTGAAACGTATCGCGGGGGGGAATCCTCATCCTCCGGATCCCAGGCGGACATCGTTTGTCGAGGATTCAGGGTTTCCGAAAACCACTGTGGGGCCCTGGTAGCAATCATCCACCATGACGCCGGAGGCACCGGTGGTGAAGCCCTCGGGTCCCGAGGACGAGAGGTCGAGGGAGACCCCCGCGACACGATGGACCGACTTTTTCGAGCCATGATGGACCTCTAGTATCGGATTGGTCTCCGGCGGTCGACTTCGAATGTCGATGTCCGGTGTGTTTCCGGCGGCAGCTGCGCCAGACACGGCTGGCCATCCAAGTGCTCCGCTGCTGCTGATGCTCAATGAAGGCAGAACAAATCTGACTCTCCAAGGCTGCTCATTTTTTTCATGAGAATCAGCTCGGGATGACGACTACGCCAGACGCAACCGACTAGGGCCCCGGTGGCGACGTCGGGCCCGACTGCAGCTCTCTGGGAGGAGAGTCATCGAGGACTACGAGGGGGCCCCACTTAAGTGTACAGAAAGACTCACGGCGTCCAAGAGAGGAAACTGTAGCAGGCTTCTTTCATCCTGGTATATGGGCCATGGGGCGGACGGTCGGGGGTCTTAGACCTGGCCCTTCGAGGAGATAGGGAACCCTCCTCTGATGCGACGCCCTCATGAGCAGCCCCTTCTTCCTCTCCGTGCGTTACCGGGTCGGGGGGACACCCCTGTACGAGGAGCTTCAACGGTGCTCGGGATTGGAATCATGAACATGTCGAGGCCTCAGATAGAGGGTCCCGGGGCCCAGCGGGGGTCTGAGTCCTGAGAAAAAGCCTGTATTTCTGCTTCTGTGCGAATGCGGAGTGCCTTGGGAAGACATCTTCCCACAGGGTTCCCATGACTTAGGGTTGTGATCAGGACCGAAGGAATGAAGGCAGTAGTCATGTGGTGTCCGGTTGAGACAAAACAACTCAATTTCTGGTACAACAACTACAACAACCAGATCACACTTCTTGAAAAAAACCCGCTGGAAGCAATAGGGGAAAAAAAGAGAGAGTTTCCCCGCGAGGTCAAAGGACCACACACAAAGCCTTCCCTTCAATCTTCTAGGGAAAAATGAAAAAAGGCCAGAGACAACCAGCCAGCCATGAAGGGCCAAAAAAAAAAAAAAAACCGAAAAAGAAGAATCGGGCTCGATACCAGGTGTAACCAAACCGCAGCGGGAGGGGAAATGGCATCGAAACTGGGGAAAGAAAAAAAACAAAACCAACAGCGAGAATCGCCGACGAAAAAATCAACTTTTATCCGGGATGACAAGGCCCATGTTCTCGGAAAAAAAAGAGACTGGAGGGGTAAGATGCAAGGAACCTTGAGGCAGGAAGGCAACCGCCGCATGCGTGCCTGCATTCCCAAAGGCTTTAATAGAAAGAGGGGAAGTGTGAAATGCTCTCCGTGGGCTTCATCGGCGGACTGACACCCATATGTGAGGACTGAGAATGCTTGGTCCTGTAGAACGGATGATATACATCCAAGGGTGGTGAAAGAACTGAAAATACTGAGCTTTGCAGACCTGCTATTAGTCATTTGTGACCTATCATTCAAACCAATCTTGTAATACATGAAGATTAGCGATGGCCAACATAATGCAATTTTTAAACAAAGAGTCCAGGGGTGATCGGGAAAACTACACGGAACTGGTGAGTCCGACATCAGTCGGGGAGAAAGGGTAAGATAGAAGAAACAATCATAAAGAACAAAATTGCTGGACATGTCATGGCTGAATGGGAAACAGCTAACATGGTTTTAGACAAGGAAGATCTTGTCTTAATAATCTGGTAGTTTTTTGAAAGTAGTGACCCAACCTGGTATACAAAGGTGAATTGGGTGAGATAGTGTATTTGGACTTTCAGGAAAGCCTTTGACAAGGTCCCTCATCAGAGACTTTTGGCAAAACTAAAGAGTCATGGGATAGGAGGCAGTGTACTATTGAGGTAGGGCTAAATGGCCAATTTTCCCAATGGAGAAAGGTGAATAGTGGTGTACCCCAAGGATTTGTTCTGGGTCCGCTGCTTTTTGACATAGTCATAAATGACCTGGAAAAGGGAATACAGAGGGCGGTTATCAAATTTGCAGATGACACAAGACTATTTAAAGTTGTTGCAAACCCATGAGGACTGTGCCAAAATTGCAAGAGTTTCTTGATAAAATGGGCATCATAAGGGCAGATGAAATTTAATGTTGAAAAGTGCAATGTTTATGCACCTAGGAAAGAACAACCCAAATATTGTTACACGAGGCAAGGCTGCCAACATTGGGAACCACACACCAGGAAAAAGATTTAGACGTCATTGTGGATACACATGTGAAAACCCTCCGCCCAGTGTGCAGATGCAGCAAAGAGAGCAAATAGAATACTAGGTATCATAAAGGAAAGGAATGGAA
>JAWIIG010000196.1:0-41156 GCA_033557465.1 Ichthyophis bannanicus
GAAGACCTAACCCCACTGGAACAGGTACCCCCGGGTTTCAATCCCCCAGTGTGCGCGCAAACCGAAAAAAGCTGGCTGAGGCACTTGAATAGTAATGGTCGCCCGCACCTTATTTTGGGAAGGCACGCTAATGTAGGGGGTCTATAGGCGTCGCGCATGTACCAGCGCCTCTTATGGGCGGCACGCAACGAGCTTATTTTGCCGGTAATTCATCGGTCCCATTACCCAGTTCTGGGGTGCAGTAGGCCATGGCGCTGTAAATGTTGTGCCGGTCAGCAGGCCGAGCCGCTGTCTCATCTTGTGCGTCTCTGCCAGAAGTGGCGAGTCGGGGCGCTGTTAGTTGTGGATGGCGGAAGGCTGTGCACAAACTGTGCCATCCCACAGGGACACTCGGCCGTAGCACACTGGTGAAGACACTAACCAAGGACCCAGGTACCAGGGCTGAAATCCCCCAGTGTGAGCAAACACAAAACAGGCTGGCTCGGCAGGAATAGTAATGGTTCGCACCTTATTCTGGGAGGCACGCCATGTAGGGGGTCTATAGGAGTCCGCGCTGTAAAACGTGATGGGCCGCTCACCAGCAACGTGATGATTTTGGGTGTTAATCCGTCTGTCCCATTGCCAGATCTGGCGTGCAGTAGGCCATCGCTCTGTTAAAATGTTGTGCCGGTCAGCAGGTCGCCGCGCTGTCCCTCTTGTGTGTTTCGGGCTAGGCAGTCGGGAGTCGCGCTGTTAGTTGTGGATGGCGGCCGGCTGTGCACAAACGGTCCTCATCCCCAGGAACTCCGCCGTACCCCAATGGCGACGACACTACCCACAGGCCCAGGTTCCCTATGTTGGTGTTGGCCCTCCCCCAGTGTGAGCAAGGAAACCAGGTGGACTGAGCCACAAACCCCCAAGGATAAAGGTTCCCCAGGAGGTATATGAATCTATTGCCCGTGCGATTTTTCATTTGTACTTTGGGTGGCGCACAGTTATTGTCCGTTTCCAGCAGCATCAGGCTGGTGTGCTGATGTTCAACGCCACAGCCATCGACCCATTCCAGTCCCATGGTGATGAAGGCCACGGACCAATAGTGCCGGGAGCATGTATCAACCCGACACTCCACAGTGTCTGGGCTCAGTGTGACCTTTATGCCGTAGGGGGGTCCTCTATGAATGAATGGTCGAGCAGTGAAGGCGGTGTGCTGTCTCGGTCATGTGGTGGTGCTGTAATGTATTTGCTGAGCCACCGCTAATGCGTGCGATGGCAGAAGTGTTGACCAGTGATGGACATGCACAGGAACAGAGGGCCACCGCCCACTGGTGGATTACACACGACCAATGGAACAGATAAGAGCTGATGGATAGGCAACGCACAGCGGGTGAACCACTTGCTGTACACTGACGAGAGACCAACTGGCGCTGTGTGGCCAGTTGATGCACCAGCTGTGAACAAATGGTCCAGTTAGCCTAAGATCCCAACATTGAAAACCAGATATGGGGACCAACCTGATAAACACGTGTGTGACAAACATGCAACCAAAATACCCGCCCCCAAGAACACACTGACGCAAACACCAAAAATATTACAACAGGAGAGTCAGTATGGCAAAGTAGAAGACACAGTGATGTGCAAAATCGCACCCACATACAAAGCTGTCACCACTACACCAGTATGTCGGAGCACGGTGTTGGCAATGGATATTAAACCAGCAAACACGGTAGGACAAAAGTGCTCCACGACGGGAGGAGAAGACCCCCTAGTGTCCCCACATATGTCTTGCAACCATCACGGCACACCCATCCACGCATATCATAACAGCACACCATGTGCCCATGTGACCAGTCACGGGCGGGACACTGTTCCAGGAAACCTGGGACGTCGCAAAGGTCACAAGGAAGCCCATAACCGCCTGCCAAAGCGACACATTGTATAATAGCACATGCGTGATCACCGTGTCTGTTCTAACACCAATATAACGTAAACTGGAATAGACCATGTATTTTTGTGGAATCATGCAAATTTACTTGGACAAGAAGGTTCACACATACGGTAACCCAGTGTACTTCATACGTCCAAGGTGTCTGTCCCTCCATGGCTTAAAGATGGGAACACGGTCAGCAACGGTATAAACAACACATGCATAGGTAAAGGTCACCGGCCTGAGCAACAAATGAATGGCACGAGCACAAAACTGTGCATCATTGGTTGCCCATGATACTGCCATCCAGTCATCAGTGGCACACAACAAAGCAGCTGACCCCCTCGCCTCCTATGCACGACATGTCGTCAATTTCCACACTATGACAATGGCAGGTACAGGCAAACAACCAGGCCACCCGGTGGTTTTGCAAGAACTCCCGAAACCCAAACACAAAACCACCAGTAGATGACCACAACAATAGATATAAGCCCCCAGGCAAACAGAGGAGGTTGTCTAAATCACAATAAGCTATGATGGCATCATATCGGAATGTGATCCACACCACAAATATTAAAGGTAATGTCACGCCTCACACGAATAATGGCTGCTCGCCAAACACCAGTGAATGTGTCAATGGACGACACCTCATATATCAGCTAAAGCTGTGGGACTATATGCTAACAGGTAGAAGGGACACATGAAGACCCACCAAAAAGAAGTTGAGAAAAACACAACCGGGATGAAATGCTGCTGACATAACAACATGCAATGAGGTCACCCTGCATTGTTTGTTGTGTAGACAGTATGTGCCCACATATAGCATGGTCTCAGGGGATAGTGCAAGATGGGTCTCCTTGGGGAAAATGGACAGGCCACGCAGGACCACCAGCACAAATATAACGGTCCCATTAATGAGGAGTGTCGTCATTGCAGGGGGTTTAAGAACAGGAAGTGGCCGACATGCCAATGCAAGGTGTGGGGACCATCATGCAGGCGTGTCCTGTCACGTACAGTTAAACAACACACAACAGAAACAAAGCATAGATTCATGGACGATGCGAAAGGATGGGGAAAACATGTCACAGTGAAAACAACACCGAAAACATAGTTCACCATGCTGTTGACTCCCAAAATATAGTCAGTCAGAGGCACAAGCACCAGGCATAAACTAACCATGGTACAGGGATGAACACATGAATGGAAAAACCAATTTGCCACCCCAAAAAACATCAATCAAGGATGGTGTTGTGCATGAATGTGTGTTTTGTGCAAAAACATGTATAATGGCGAGGGCGTGGGTAAGGGTGGAAATATACGATTAAAACGATGTATGTGTTTCCCCATGCCAGTTACATGGCTGTATGATACTGTTGAAACAAAACAGATAAGCGTATACTGTGTGCCATGTCAAACACATGGGCCAAAACATATACAACAAAACAAACTGGGGATGGGGGACCATAGGGACAAAGATAATGGCAGTACATAATGCGCACACTGTCCCAAAAGCAAAGGGTCAATGATATCAGCAAATTCACGTCAAAAGACCCCCATGAAAACATGGGTATGCATAGTCAATGTTAACATTCCAAATATGACACAGTCCAGCAATGTTCATATGTGTCCCTGCAATCACAAGGGACTCACCAGCCAAAGCATGGCCACAAAATGTGTCCTGAACATTGTCTGTCATGGGTAAAAAAACCAGGCCAAAAAAGGCAAAAATGTCCAGCACAGGCCAGTGTTCAACTTGCAGACGTGGAACATCCAATGGCAGTTTACCCAGAAAAACACGAACATGGTGGTTGCGTCACACAACAGGTGTTGGAATGCGGAGCCGAGAAGCACCTGAGGGAAATGGGTCTGGGGTCGTCCGCTGCCCTGTGGGGTCAAGATAGGATAAGTATGGAACACGTTAGAAAACATTGCAACAAGCAGCAAATATTCCCACGACGCCACAATGCAGGAAAATACACATACCCAGGGATGCAAATGCAAACATCAGAGGATATGCAAAACATATAAAACAATGATGAAGAACCAACATCACATGTTAAATGCAGGAAACGGGTGTCACATGGAAAAGGATAGGAACAATAACATGTCACAAGGGCATCTCCCAGCGACACCAATATATGCAATATGTCTGTGTTCAAAGAGATGCCACATTACATGTCCATGAGATGAACCGGAAACCCTCCTGCCACGCACAAGTGGATGTAAAGCACAAAAAGAGACAAATATGTAACCTAACCTATGTGTGCATCATGTGTTCCTCATCAAATCCATCAGCATATTGCATAGCCCACAAAAGGTCACACCGAAGGGAGAGACTTCAGGCAAACCATTAGAATCAACCATGTAAACGTCCTGTAGATGGATCTTCCACATTATGCCTATGTAGGACATAAATAGATATTGCTCAACAGTTGTTACACCAAAAACAAGACTCAGCTCTGCTCACTACCAAAAATGTGGGAAATATGGAAATGTAAACATCACAACCGTAGAGTTATCAAAGTCCACAATGTCCCCCAGGTGCACACCCCCCCACCCATCACTAGCACCATGATAATGTATCATGCGTGTGAAATGCAGCACCACATAGTCAACCCATAAAACACAAACAACCACACAAATATGCGTTAGTTCAGCACAAACAGCTGTAATAAATGGCCTGTATGTGCACAACTGCTAATCTGTACACATAATGGCCGAGTAACATGCATTGCTACCCTGTTGATGGCTGATCTAACTAAGAGGGTGGAAGGCAGCAAGTGGAGGTTCCACCAAATAACGACCATTGACACAAACATGTACATCTGCTGTAAATAAGGCCACAAAACAGCTGTTACACGAACCATGATGAACACAGACACATGGGGAGATGTGTGACAACAGCACGATATGGGAAAGGGAGGATCACCGGTTCAATAAGTAAACAACACCAGGACCACCTGCGACACATAGCTGCCAATATGTTGTCCCCCTGACCCCAGACACAATACAATGTATCTGTAGATCTACTCACCTTGAACTCCAGGATATGGCGGGGTCCGTTCATGTACAATGGTACACGCCGACACCATTGTCATCATGTATGTCCTGGTTAGCGGAAGGGAAAGAACAATATAAAACTAAAATACACTGTCAACTACGAGATGTGGAAAAAACACTGCACCTCAAGGTCCCCAGATGTAACACAAACATTACATGGACTTACAACTGACTGTTCACCCTCACACTGCACAGATCGTGCACATGGGAGTGACAAAAAAAAAGTAGATGTCCCATGCTAATTGGAGGGACCCACAGAGAGTCAGTTGGCCTCACTCCCTCTATGTTTGGTCCAACAAAATAATGTCTAAAGAGGTGGCTGTCTCCACAATTGTTCTGGGACATATCCAAAGATCACACTATCAGTCTGTGTTCAACCAGGTGTAAACACAATACCCCTTCTCCGGGTGTGGTACACTTCAAGATGTTGTCTTGTATCACAGTGTAAAGACCTGTGACACCTGGAAGATATTGACCACAACCATTGTATCCACTGAGGAGATGCATAATATCCAGGGTACAACTCCCACAGCAAATAATACATGTGTGTGATGATTGGGTGTTGAATAAATGGCAAGATCAACAAAATGGATGGCTAAAAACAACCACCTGTCTGCATGTCACCTGACAATGATGTCTGAATGTCCATCCCATTGTGTAAACTGTGAGAATGTTGAACAATGGATAGGCCACCTGTTACCTGCGCCCCAAAAAAACATACATCTAGGACTGTGTTGTGTATGTGGACCTAACATCCAGTGCCTAGGGTCCTGAAGGTATCCGTGGCTGTGTACTGTGCCATCCTGCCCTCCAAATACCATGTTACCTGAGCCATGAGGTGGATGTACAGCATACCCCGAAATACATATGCCCTGCTCACAAATTAAGAACACAAAACAACATTAAAGGGCTCACAGGCAGCGTACCAGTTGGCCAATGAAAATCCACCTGTTGATGTGCCCCACATGAAAATCTGTATGTGTGTAACAAGTAGGATAATGAAACTAATGACCCCGCCTCAAACATAGGCTAGCAAGCCGATGGACCCATGGATGCAGAGATGAGTGAAATGTTCGGAGCATGTTTCACCACATACATGTCTGTGCGACATGAAGAGGCATACCTTGCCATAAAATGGGTGTTGTGTTGCAGCACAAACATGTAACAAGGGACATCAAATAACATCCATGGGAATGTCGTTCAGGCGCATGCCAACTGTGCACTGTCTGACATGTTGCATTGGCAAATAACAAAGAGACACACATAGCCAGC
The DNA here is from genome assembly GCA_033557465.1 of Ichthyophis bannanicus. Classification (NCBI taxonomy): domain Eukaryota; kingdom Metazoa; phylum Chordata; class Amphibia; order Gymnophiona; family Ichthyophiidae; genus Ichthyophis; species Ichthyophis bannanicus. The sequence continues at coordinate 6,236 of JAWIIG010000196.1, forward strand.
TCACAGGGGTAGAAACACCACACACAAGACCCCAAAGAGGAATGTACAAAGCAAACCAATCATAGCATGAGTGCTGCGCACAAACATGGCCCTCCCCCACCACACCAAACCAACGTACCACAGGCCTGACACCGTGCTCCACACACACAGGAGGAAACTATAACTATAGTCTGGCCAGCGTTGCTATCACAAACAGCCACTCACTGGTACTGTGGCCCCCCCCAAAGCTCCAAAAGGTTTTGTGTACCAACCCACAGCCACACCCGAGCAGGGGACCAACAAGCCGCTGGTTGATGCCCTGATCCAACAGTGTCCAAAAAACACACCCATGCCACATGTTATGAAATTTGTAAACTCCTGAGGGACAATTGCAGGCCGCTGGAATCTGAATGGCTAAACTGGTCAGAAAACATCACACCCCTACTAAGCACAGCACTGCAAACCCAGGCACATTTAGATATGGTGGGCAGATGTGCTATACATTACCAGTGAACTTATCGTTCTGTAATCACACCTCCGCCAACTCTGAGCTGCTGTGCCTGCATGTGTGTCAACACAGGGCCACAGTAACAGGGGGGCACGGTGGAAATCCTCCTCCACGATCATCATTACTCTCGCAGGGATACCATGCCTGGGGGGTACGAGCAATGTGGTGTGCAGGATGCCAGACAGGATAAGATGTATCTCTGCAACAGTCATTGGCGCATATTGTAAGGCCCCACATGTCCGATCCAGACACCTGAAGAGGACTTTTCAACACGCCAAAGGTGAGTTCTATGACAGAAGCGGCGGGAGGCGTGGGCATCATTGTACCTCCGCTCTGCACGTGGTCCGTGGCTGGCGCACAGGGGTCAGGCAGCCAGGGGCGGGCCACCCATTACCGAAATCACCCATGCAGAAAATAAAATGCAGGTCAATGAATAAACGCACCACACCATATAAAAAGGACCACACGTATAGACGTGAGAAAGAAACCTCAGAACACATAAGGAACAGAAATATATGACACCAACAACTACCTAACCTGACCTAATTACACCTATGCTGGATTGAAAATGCAAACAAAGGGCCTCTGTAGTCTGTAAAGACCTGTCAAAACTACAAAACAATCACATTGTGTCCACAAATGATCCGCTAGGTGTAGCACAGGCGTGTACTGTCATGTGGTGTTCATGGTCACATCCCTACCACCATCACCCACCATAGGACACACTACAACAGCAAACACACACGTAACAATAAACAGAATATCTGCTTGCCAAGCAAAAACCACAATAATGGTATGAGACGCAATGTAGGGGCACACAAAGAACATGTATTGACCGTGAGCGCAGGAAGGAGAAAGAAACATTATATCACCTCAACAGCCCGCGTCCTCCAAGGGTATACATATCAAAATTATACCAGTCTGACGCCAGATGCGTGTTGACTGCTGCCCATCAAACATCCCATGGGACAGCCCTGGCCACTGTCCCCATCATGTATCCCTCCTTGTTAAGCAGCACAACACATAAAACAACACTGTAGCCCATCATGAATCACTAAAAACATCACAACTATAGATGAGAATAACTACGTTCCCTGTGGATGTTCCCACCCCAATAGGATGACCTGTCTCTACATCAAAATCGGCCCCTTGAACTTGCCTGTCACCTCACACAAATTACGAGTCACATTCGGATAATCACATACAATGACGCCCTGTGTACGGAATATCTGCAGTGGCTAAAGGTAATGCAAAAGCCCCAGACCCTGATTGGAACCCGGTAATGGCACAGGACAAAAACAGGAACATAAACAAGGCAAAAGTGTAACTCCCAATTGCAAAGGCCGAGAAACATGCATGATACGGACCAAACCCACCACCCGTCTGTTGTCTAACAATCAACCTGGCTAACATCCCCACGACAGGGGAGGGCCTGTGTGGCCCTCACACGCACCATGATAATCACAAGGTGCATGGATGGTCAATAACATACATCGCTCACAGGACCTAACACAGGTTACAATCCAAAACCCATGCATGCACAGGTGGTGAGTATGGTAAAAACCCAACCCCACCCACCCACCCCACCCACTGTGCATTAGATGACAATACACATCCAATCGTAATACACACACACAGCACAAACGTCAAAAATATGTGCATATGTCCAACTACCACCACCAGCATATAAATTGCACATAGGTCCGTATAATTGGCTGTCAATGGCCAATTATGTCCCCTGGTAAAACGAGGTCTACAGGTCCCCCAACCAATTTGGCAACCCCCATATCATTAGTCACACTGCTGAATGGTTTGCTCGGTGGTCACAATGCACAGAGAGCAAAACGCTGCACTACATGAGAGATGTCACAAACCAAAAACAGTAATATATGCATCAGGACATTATTTAAAGCGTAACTACTCACCCAGCAATATGCAGTCCCCATACTGTACCTCCACAAATTCCCTGGAATAGTGTCTGAGCGATGCAGGATATAGGAGTCATGGGGTCGGACCCTGGGAAAACCTTGGGACCCAAATTACAGAATATGCAGACTTAGCATCACTAAAAACCTGAACATTCAGGGAATGGTAGTGTTTGCGGTTGCGGGAAAAACACCACCTCCCGGTCTCTTGGAGGACCAGTGGCAAACATGTGTGCAATTCAATAGCTCCCATCACGTGTGGTATCCCAGGCGAAGGCCTCAAAGGACTGGTTCAGGGTACCACAATGTTGCCTACTGTGGGGAAGGCCTATGTAATTCCCCACCCGGCGGACCATAGCACGCAGTACTTGGTGGAGACAGCGTGAGAAGCGTGGGGCGGCTCTCATGCCAACCACTGCGGCCACAGAGGTCGGAAAACAGCCAGAGGCGAAAGAAAATGTAACGCAGCAAGGAGCTTGACTAAAACCTGGTCTGCGCAGGGAACCGGTCAGTCAGGGGCTCTTAGGTCAGGTCTTCAGATCCTCATAGAGCCCCCTAATAGCCCTTGTGCTTCAGTCGGTAAAGGGAGAGTACCTTGGTCCTCACGCATGGCCCTGGAGCTGGGCACTGGGCCGTGTAGAGGCGTGGCTGCGAAGCCTGCACCTCAAGCACGCCGTCTGCGCCCTCCACGACCAGCACATCTCTGGACGGCCTTCCACAGCTGCAGGTCTGAGTTGCTGCGGGTCTACACCCATGTCCTGTGCCTCAGCCCCATGGGGCAATCATCTCCCCTGTACGGCAACCGCAGCATCTGCCCAGTCTCCGGGCACATGCAAAAAAATATATGTCAGACAATCAAACACCCCGGTTGTGGCTACACACGCACAGACACACAGACACAGACACCGACACACACAGAGACAAACCACACACACGCGCACCACACAACACACACGTTCCCAAACACGGGAAACCGTACAAAACCACGAAAGAAAACACAGTCAAAACAAAACTCACAAAACCAGAATGTCATACACCTGCTCTCAGTTTCAAAAACACCAACACTCAGCCGGGCCATTACCGAAACCACCCTCAAGGTCTCCAAATCTGCAGAAGCAATTCTAAACAGGTGACTGGTATGTCCGGTACTGTACGCGCATGCGCTGTTGTCAGGGATTGCGACGCTAGTCCGTGTGCGGCAGCGCGAACATGTGCATTTATCTCTGCGCAATATGCATGACGTTGCTACGCATTCCTTCGGGAGACTGGATGTGGGTTGCCGCGCGCATGGTTGCAAATGTTGAGCGCGCGGTGGAGTGTGTGTAAATTAGGCGAGTACGCGCACTGTGCCAAACTGAGTTCAAGATCACGAGCGTCTGCGTTGTGCGAGAGGCCCGTTAACGGCATGGGTGCGTAACGTCATTGCCCTGGTACGTCATTGATGCTCCTAGAAAATGCACATGCGGCCTAAAGGTATCATTTGTGTGTCGCGCACAACAACACGGACAGCCCTAACGCACGGGGGGCTGCCATTGCGGGCCATTGGATATCGCGTCCGTCCGCCCCAACAAGCAGCGCCGTCATGCCACAGTTTGCAGCAATGACGAAAACGTGCCGCGACACAAAAAAAAAAAAAAGGTAACATAAGGGACACGGAAACACAAGGGTAAAGGTTTGAGGGTTGACTGAGGAGCGACTGGGCGGGGAGTGTAGTAAGAGGCTGGGTATTGAGAGGTGTCCTAGTGATAGAGTAGGTTTCTGTTCTCTGAGTCATCGGTTGTATCCTGTGGTAGTATCTGTTGTAATATCCGTAGACCACTGTTTTTTGTGTGTACGTCTCTGTGTACGGTGCTGCTTACGTTTACAGTTCTTGTGTTGTGGGACGTGTGGAGGCGGTCATAGTTGTGGTGTCTGTTCAGTGGGTGTTGTAGGGGAGGCAGAGGGGGTGAGGTGAGGTGGGGAGGGGACAGGTGTGCAGAGCGAGGTGGGTGTGAGGGGGATGGAGAGCGCGGAGTCAGAGCCAGAGGGGGGAGGGGGAAAGAGAGAGAGAGGGGTACACAGAGCGATCGAGAGACGGGAACGGGGAGAGGGTTAGGGAGAAGGGAAGAGGGGGGGAGGAAGGGACAGAGAGAGAGAGGGATTAGAGAGAGGGAGGGATGTGAGGATGAGGGTTGTTTGCGGGGGAGGGTGTGTTGTGCGGGGCGTTTCGGCAGGTGAGGTGGCCCCCCCAGTGCCACTGGAGGCAGGGCCGTGGGGGTCCTGAGGGCCCTGAGGAGGCACAGTGGCAAGCACAAGGGATAGCGGCACCTGACACAGCTGGCTCCCAGCAGGCACCACTGGGAAGAGGAAGAGGGTACCAGTGCCTGAGAACCTGCGGAGGGGGCCAATTTTAAGATTTACGGAGTTGCTGGAGAACCACACCCTCCTCTCCATGAGTACTGGAGAACTACGAGGTGCTGTGTGGACGTCTTAGCTCACGGACCAGCACAGCAGGACGGCAGGCGGTCTGGGCGGAGGAGGTCAGGCATGGAGGTGCTGAGGTAGGGCACGGCCCCCTGGGGGACATAGACAGCCTAAAGAAAAGCATTCAGATATCAAGAGAGGTGTGCGTGGTTTCAGCGACATGTGGGTCCGAGAAATACAGAAAGGACAGGGGATCGAGGTTGGCGGGGGGCCCCATACCAGCAATGCTCAGCCCACTGGAGCAGCAGTTGCGGGAACGCCTCGCGGGAAACCTGTATACACCTATGGGCGGCCTGAGATGCTTGATCACTGCAGATCAAAATGCAGGGATGTCTGTTATCGCTTTGTTGACCATCATTGATTCTCATTCACCTCCCGGATAGTAACATTGTTTTGTAACCAGCTCACCGTGCAAATGCACTCCCTTATCTATCTCAACAGCCCCATAATGTACCTACGCAGGGTTCAGAGGTTGTGTGCAATGCCCCATATTACCATATGTTGTCATACAAATACAACACAGTGCTACCCAATGGGCGCCATGGCCTTGAGGGCCTGAGGTGGGGTGGGCCCTGGATTTGGGTTTTGTATGTGTTGAAGGTGCAATGCTAATGTAGGACGGGGACTGTCATGGACATGCTGATGTATGCCTCCCACCTCTCGGTGTGATGCAACAAGCAACCAAAGGAATGTTAGCTCAGACAGGAGTAGTGGCAAAGGGGAACATTACCCACAAATGCAAGTAAACAGACATTCCCAATCAAAACTGTCCCTGACATTACGGTGTGTGGACACACATGTAGACATCAAGTTATGACTGGAAAGCATGAACCACAATGTGTCTGTACTGTAACCCAGTCACGCTAAAGCTAATCTCTTCTACTGTTCATATGCTCTGCAGGCCATATATCTACACACCATACATAGTTAGGATGGCATGTATGAACAGTCAGGCCCCATTTGCCTCACCAATTTCCGTTGATCAGACAGGCTCTGCTGTTCGTTGTTGCCGCAATACAATCATTGTCCAAGGGGGATCCAAGGGTACATCATCCTCATCACCATTTCCACCTGAGTGCACCCCTCTCTGTGTAGGGATTAACCGTCATCTAAGAGATATGTGATCTGTCTAAGGAGTAACTATGCCTGCTGTACAGCTGGACTGTCTAAAGGTGCATCAAACGTATTGGGGAGGTCAGGCTTGCCAGACGACACATCATGGAACAAGATGGTCACAGCTCTGTTTGCACATCTATGACAGTTACACTGTTGTAACCCCTCCCCCACCTGTCTGTGTGTAAGTCAGTGCTGGGTGACACATGTCACCTGTATGGGGAGTGTCACTGAAACCGTCTGTGTACTCAAAGGGACGAGCCGGGCTAAGTCCTCCTGGATAATAACGCCCCCAAACTAGATCAGGTTGGTCCCCCGCACCGGCCTACGGGGGCAAATCGCCAAGTTATCTGTTGTGCCATAGCTCTGTTTGGGAAAACAAATGACATACAGCAGATCGCTGCCGTCATAATGCCTGACTCAGGCCCCGCTTGATGATAATAGCAGTCACACTACCTGTCTGCATTTGGATGTGACACAGCAAATACAAACACCATGGACATGTTACAGGGTATATCTTGTTACATATGTGGCCACTCTGCTCTCCTTCTCACGGGTTAGCTATGCCCTCCATAGGCATAGCCATCAACACTGTGTCTCCAGTGCCCACACCTCACCTGTTATCAGATGGCTTATGTTAGGCCCTGGAATATCCGCAGGCAAATGCCATGTGTTGTGGTGAATCACCTCCAATACGAATGCTGCTCGGCATTGTTTCCCCCTCTATGTCATAGGTGTCAGCAAGCAGAGGCAAGGTCATGGCCCCCAGGTTGTTTTCCTCCCCCCTCCTATGCTCTCACCTCCTCTGTGTACTCCCTGTCCCGCTCTGTTGAGAGCTGGCTCCTGGCTCTGCATAGCGCAGTGTGCCCCATGACTGTGCCGTGTATCGATATTTGGGCCAGCCGTTCCCACACCCCCGAGGTGAGGTGTTATAGCTGATTGGCCATGTGTTCGTGTGTTGAGTACAAAGGTGGCTGCATCCACCTGCAGGAGGACACACCTGCCAACATAGGCCCCATATGGGTACATGGTGATCTGGTGTTGTGTGAGCATGGCAAGGCCCCCCCCCCCCCCCTATCAGGCCACAGCATGAAATTCCACCCCACACACCAGATGGGATACACCAAGCAACACAGGACTAGCTGTGCGGTTGACACAGTCGGTCACATTGCCAAAATGGGGGCCAGGGTCTGCTGTCAGCCGCATGGTCAATGAGACGCCCCTGAAGGAGAATGCCCCCACCCCAAAATGCTGGCGGTACTACACCTCTCACACACATGTCAAGCATCGTATGAAAGGGTGTGGTACCCTGAAACTTATGCAGGCTATGGCGCCAGCAGATATGCCACGTGTGCAGGGTGATGGCACATCCGCAAACGCACACAACTTGTGACTGTGCTACCAAAACCCCTCAAAACCACAGTAGCACATGTGCACGGTGAAATTCACATGTGGCCACAAATGCGACAATTGTGGTTGACGGGGAGAGTACGGTTGTGTATGTCCTCTAGTTGCGCTATGTAGTAGAATCACAGCAGGCACCCACGGAATGCATGGCGGGGAAACAGAGATTACCTGTCACATGTTGCACCCACCTGCATTGGCCAGGTGTGCTCATGACACGTCTTCCCAGGGAATAAGGGCAGACGTGTCACCCATTCCCTGACCCTGTGTTTGCAGCAATACACGGCCTGGGTTGGTATGGTGACATATGTTCCCACTGGGATATGTCGTGGCACACTCACAGGCTGCCAGACATATTTGTAGTGGCGTGTGTGTCCCATGGTCCCACTGTCAGGTTGCAGGGACACATACAACATGTGTCACACAATTTCCCATCACTTCCCGACACATTCCAGACAGGTGATGTTACCGGGGTAACCCTGACCCACACCCCGGACACTGCCGAGCCTAACAGATCTACTGTCATGGCGTTATGTAACGTGACGTGTGTATGGTTGCATCTGACACTACTCTACGCACAGTGCTGCATGTGCCTGTCAAAATAGTCCCACTAATCAGGTACCAGTTCGAGTTCAACACATTGTCGGAAATGTGGCATACACATGTAACACTGCAATATACAGTATAGTCCCATGGGATATGCACTACACAATGGCATGCACACTCAAACAGGGGCTGCCAATGAAGGTGTACCTGTATTGGTGATGTGCAGCCCTGTGTGCAACCTGCCACTAGCCAGATGGTGGTGGGAGATGGAATGCGTGTGAAATGCACATGGTGAGCATATAATGGAACACGGAGGGACACACATGGGTGTGCAGGCGCTCTGACACACAAACCAGATCCCCTGGAACAGGTCCATGATCTATGTAGGTGGTCCTGTTTGCAGCACACATGCAGGGTAACCACAAACCATGACATATTCCCTTACCCCTGAACACACACATAAATTTAGCTGTAACAGCACCACACATATGTGTTTTGATCTGTGGTTCTTGTCTACAATACAGCGTGACTACAGCACAGTACGGGCCAACGGTGAGGAGGAGGAGGAGGAGGAGGAGGAGGAGGTGAGGAGGAGGTGGAAGGTGTGGGGAGGCGATCTGACATGGAGGGGCATGATGGAAAATGCTGCGGCTTGCACGAGGTGTGCTGCTGGAAAACAGGGGTGAAGTCCTTGTCCCCAGGAGGGGAACACTGAGCCTACCACACAAGCCTCACCACGACAACGTTTGGCTGAAGGAAAACAGGCTGACGCAGCACCACCAGGCACAACGGGACTAACCGGGGAGGATGTTCTGAGAGCTGAGCAGCTGCGGGCCCCATGCCACCTCGTCACATCGGGACAGTGAAGGTGGGTGGGCAAATATGTTCACGCAGATAGCCCATATGTTCTTTGTACATAGCACTAACAGGTGTGCACACTCTACCATGAACTGTAAATGTGATGTGACCTACACCAACACACACTCGGTGTGCACAATACTGAACAGTGTGAGACACATCAGCGTACAGTATGTGCAGACACACTGTGTGCAAGGCGACCAAAGGGTATGCCACACATGCCCATTAACCTACATATCGGCGTCACATCATTGTTTGATTTGGCCAGACCACACCTATGGACTGATCTGTCTCTGCTCATACAGTAGGTACCAGCAGCAGGCACGTGACCACATGCAATACAGGGCCCAGGGAAAACGTGGACAGCCATAGTATGAACACCCCACCGTTTAGCACCACACGTATTATCCAGAAACTATGCGCCTATGGCCCGACAAGGCCGTGGTCCGTTGTCCATCTTCAGGGGCAGGCTCATTAGGCAAACCACACCTTCACAGTGTATTTGAGAATGCAACCTATTTCAACCACAGGGACGCAACAGGGGCCCTTCACCTCTCATATGCAGTCACACACCTTCTGCTATCGCGAAGATAATGAACCAGTCGTGCCATACCGTGCAAGCAGGGAGGCCCTTCCTGTAACACAATTTCTCACGTTCACATTGTCACAACAAGGCGGCCTTCCCTTGCGTGGATGCACTGCTGGTTAATTATATTTGGATGGCAGAATGCGTTTGTCTACATTGAGCAGGTGCTGGGGGCTCCGGTACATTCCACGTTGGTTGATCAGGTCCTGTCCAACACACTGAATGGACGAGTGTTTAACCTGCTCATAAACCTGCACCTGCAGAGGAAAAAGGAATACGGCCATGTGTCGGGCCATAGGCCTCTACTGTCTGTATAAGATATTGTGTTGATGATAAAGGTGGTTTGTCCTATTGCTTGGACACAGTTTCGTAATGGGCCAAAACATGTTATCAACTATTATGTTCGACATCGTTTTTCCTGGGTTGCTTTGTTTCCCTATTTGTGGTTGAACCTTTATGCATCATGATAGCCAGACGTAGGGAGTGGCTATGTTCTTTGGTTGCATACCTTGGCACCTCTCCACATTACATTTCATCTGCCTTTTGGATACCCCATCTTCCAATACAATCTAGATCCCCTTGCAATTTAACACAATCCGCTTGGATTCTGACAACCTTAAAAAGTGGTTTTCCCATGTGCCAAAATTGATGACCTCACTTCGTAAGGTCCCTTTGTGCAGGTAAGTTATGAATATTGTGATAGAGACAACAGGGCCCAACACTGATCCCTGCCTCACTCCATGTATTACCTCTCTCCATTGGGGAAAGGAATTGGCCACCTAGCCCTACCCTCTCTGCCCTCTCTGCCACCCCCTGCCTTGTACACAGGAACATTCAGGCTACCTTCCCCCGCCCCCCCCCCCCCTTTGGTGTGACTCTGAAATCATCCCGATGGCTCCTGCCAACCAGCAGTTTGCATGCATAGCATTCCACCTGTCTAGGCAAATGTGCAGCTTGTACCCCTGTGATTGCAACATCCTGTCATCAACATATGCATTTGTGAGCCCTGCACATGCCTCATAGCGGTCTACATGCACTGTTTCTGACCAGCTTGAGTCTCCCCTGGGGGATGTTGAGCACCCTTATCTGAGCAGACAGCAGGGTTTGCAGTTGTGGATGTGGCCCATGTCCTGGGTGTGAATTGTGCTGCGTACACCCCATCCCATCATAGTCATGAGCAATGCACCTATTCAGCTGCCCATTGCCGTGGTGTATCCCCTACGCTCTTGCATCCCACATGTTATGTTGTTAGTAGCATTTGATACTCCCCTACAAAAGTGTATCCCGACTTGGTGTCATTTGCAATCACACTGCGCAAACCCCTCGCACAGCCAAAAACACAATGTACAATATTGTTGCACTGTGTCCCAGGGAAATATTGTACATGTGATGGACAGGGGTGTGCCCTGCTGACCCCCCGATGTGGGTATCCCTGTGCCTGTCACACAAGCATCATTTACATTGGGCACGTCCCTGTTGTGGCCCTAACATACACCTGTGAAAGGTATGTCCCCATCAGTTAAATATGCACCTGACCACTACAGTTCGTAACATGCAGGGGAAGAAAAATAAGCATGTGTGACTGTCCCCACCCTGTTTGTGTATTACTGTCATACCTGGCATGGGTATAGACTCTCACCACGGCCTTTGTCTCTCGCCCACAACAGGCAGATTCGTCAGGAACTCTAAAGGTACTGCGGCCCAATTCCTCTGAACGTCTCATCCAGGAGATGGTCCTCTGCGCCAGAGCATTGATGTGACCGGCCATACCAGAGGATTGTGTGTGGCCATGGAGGGTCATCTGAGGCTGCGCTGCTGTTGAGGATGGCACCGACCCGCCACCACAGACCCAACCACCACCACCAACCGCCGCCAACACCACCTCCGCTACAGGTCACAGGGACAGATTATCGGGTGTACGGCGCCAGGGGAACGGGGACCTGCACATTGCCAGGCTGCCATACCTGTGAGGACGACGGCGTCGGCAAATAGAGCAGACCAAACATGGGGTACCCTAGATACATTAAAGAGTTACACTCCAATGTGTGTCCCCTATACTGCTCAAGGTTTGTGTGGCACGATGATGACTCTGCCCATGTGACAGATGATCTGAGACACAGGCCCGTTGTTGCAGGGATTGTCACACTGTCAGGTATTAACTGCACACATGCCAATTAACCTCGGTCCATGTCCAGACATGGCACATGCTGGGTTCCCAAGACCGCTTGGCTACAAACTCACAGGTGCTGTACACATGGGTGCCCACTTGCATATGTCGGCATGCCCCAGGGGTTACAGCAACCAATTTCCTGGCCCAGTCACCATTTACATCCCCGTTAAGCCGTGCACAATGGGGCATACGTGTGCCCCATTGGTGTGTGTTCCCTTGGCCAATGCTGACAGGACGTGATCGCACGACATGGCTACCAGTGTGTCTGCGACACACATGTGTGCCATTCATATTTACATTGCTGCTAGTCCCAACACAACCTGCTGTCCCGCACCAGACCAAGCACCCCTGTGACATGCTTGTGTCTCGGGAAACAATATGCAGGCGGCAAACATCTCTGGGCCTATCACCTTGTCCCATGGCACCATTGCCCACATAGATATCCACCACAGCCCCTCATGTGTTGCTGTTTACCGTTTATTGGTGTCCATGGCCAATGTGTGATCCCCCGAGAAAGGTGGATAGAAATATCCCATCCTTGCATACATGGTGTGCGTGTGAGGCATATCACATAGGCCATTGATCAAAGTACACAACTAAAACCATTTTATGTACACAACATAAGTACTGACCGGTTCAAACATGCCCAACATCAAATGCCAAAAGGGGGTGGGAACACTGCGCAAAACACAGGGCACATGTGGGGCGTCACAGGTGACTTGGCTGGTGCCTGTGACGCTGGGTTTCGGCGGGTAGCCCAATCGGATGAGCGACCAGCTGCAACACATCGGTCCTGTCCACCTGCCGAACAGACCGTGTCATGCACTGCAGGGCATGTGTGAACACCACATGGAAAAATGTCACGACGTGTGCCATCCACGGCCGTACTAAGATACGTGCCACACCTGCCAGCACACAGACACACATTGCCTGTTGTCTGTGGTGCGTGGCGATGTGCATGAGCGTGACAGTGGCCCCTGGATGGCACAGGAATGCGCTGCCGCCCCCTGTGAAGTGCTGTGCCCAACCCTCTGCAGTGGGAGTGGCTTACCCGTGGTGCCCCCATGGCCCTGTGGGTGGGCTTGTGTTCCCACACACACCCCCCGTCCCACCCCCTCCTCCCCTCCCTGCAGATGACTCCCTCCACCCTCCCAGGCCAGACAAGAGCCCCCTCACCCCACCCTGTCAGCACCCCTTCCCCGTGGCCCTCTCCCCTGCACCCCCCAATGTCCCATCCTCTCCATACCCTGCGTTTGGGGTGCTAGGGTGGGTGACATTCCTCATCCCTCCTCCGCAATGTCCCGTCGTTACGACACCACCAACCACCACTATCCGTCCCCCTCCTCCTCGGATTCCCTGCTGTCGGGCTGCAGGTTCTCCTCCAAGGGCTCATGTCCTCGCCGCCCTTGTGCGGCGTCGTGCTGGGCCTGCGGAAAGCTGTATGTGGAGGTGTGTGGTTTCCTCGTCACTGGCATCCCCAACCCCCCTCCCCCTTGAGGGGTGACAGACATCGAAGGGCACATCCATGTGTGGCACATAACATAGGTAACAGATCCTGCAAGGCAGGCCAGAGGCATTGGGGTTCAATGGCACAATTTAAACCTGTGTGGCATAGCCCTCCACTACTCACCATCGTGGTGGTGCATCTCCCTCTGTGCTGAGCTGTTCCCAATACCGCATGTGAGAACTTGTCGTAGTTCACGAGCCTTCTTCCTCAAAGTTTCCTCCACCTGTGGACATGCAAAGGTTGTCCTTCTGTCAGCACGTGCCACCTGTCCACTGTCGTCTGTCACGCAGACGCCTATGTCCTGGGTGGGCCACATCTTCTTGCTCCACAACCTAATACATCCTAAGTTTCCCCCGACTCACCTGCTACCTTGGCATACCCATCGATGTAACGCACCACCAGCAGTCAGTCCCACACATATGTGGGAATAGGTTTGCACATATGTGGGAGTCACTGCAGTATCAACAGAGCCTAGCTGGCATCACACATGCCTGACAGATAGGGCAGCAATCAGCAGCCTTACTGTGTTGGGCCTGCAGTCTGCCCACACCCATCCTCACCACCACCCCACAAGCACCAACAGTGGGATGGTGCGGAGGGACCTAGTGAAGCGAAAGAGGGTGTGTGTGAGGGGGGAGATGTGGGGTCGTGAATCCCCGACCCGGTAGGGTGAGGGTGGGCGACAGAACCACCCAGGGGACATGGTGTTTGCTTTGCGGGACATATCCCTGCTGCTTATTGGAACAGCAGCTGTCCAAGGTGTGTGTGTCTGATGCCCCCCAAGATGCAGGTTGATGCAACGTCACCATTGCTTGTGGACCCACTCACACACCATTGCCAGTGGATGCACCCCATAGTGGGTGTCCCCTGTGGGGCAGCACACATACAAGGGAGGGCATCTGTGTTACTCCCCTATGTGGTGTTGCTTCAGAGGAAGGGTATGCGTGTGATATGTGATTCAACAGCATCCTTAGCACACATGGCATCCCTCTGTGGGCCTGACGTTTGAGTGTCATTGGCCCGTGCTGGGCCCCTGCCAGCCCACATGTGGACCCATTCGTTTATAAGGCCCTACACACAGACAAAATTGGCAGGGGGCACGGGAGGCTTACTATCGTGCCCCCATGCTGGTGCATATCTCTGTAACAGAGGTGGGTTATTTTTTGCAAGTTGCCCATGGTCACATTTGCACACTGCAAGGGTGGCAAAGGCTGGCAGCTGATGGTGTTGGTGTCAAGTCTGCAAAACCTTGGTCCTGATCATGTGAACATTGAACAAATGGGTGATTGCGAGTGTGGGGGGACGCACATGATATCCATGAGACAGCAACAGCACCCTGGCATGCACCCAGTGTGTGGGAGTGGGATCGGACTGAACCTCTGTCGTGATGGTGTGGGAACCAGTTGGACCGCACGTCTAGGTGTGCTTAGACCACATGGTCCCCTGGCACATCCCATAGGCAGCTCACACAGCCATTGCACCCTGTGGCAATACTGTGTGTGTTGTGTCCGGGGGCCCAGGGTGTGTAGATGTGTGTTGAGATGGCCTACACCGTTGCATAGCAGATACAATGGGGACGTACAGGCTCTGTTTGGTGGCTGGACCAGATGTCTGTGGCCATCCTTGTGATGGGGGGGTGGGTATAGTAGGGAGTGAGGCCTGTGGGGATGTGGGTAGGCGTTGCCCCTGTTGTGTGTCATATGTATATCCCTCAGGGGTCTATAGTCCTGCCCAGTTGTGTGCACACACAGAGGTGCTCTGTGCCCTCCTGTAGTCTCAGTTATGTGCATGATAGGGGCTGTGTAACACAACAACCCAGCTGTGGAGGCGCCCCCACCTGTGCCCCTGCAATAGGACTCGGTTACCCATGTTCCCATAGGGGCTGCTAGTGGCACATTCAGGATGACAATTTTTTTTTTTGGGGGTCCCTCCGTTGTGTTGCGAGGGGTTGGGGTTTGCGTGGGTTTCTGGACTGTGCCACCTACTATGGGGTGCAGGGTCCCCAGCCCCTCCTATGATTTCTCACATCCCACATACATGCCAGGGACATGGATCGCATGAGATGTTCCACCTCTGTTTCCGTGTTTTGGGCTGGGGGGGGGATTACATCACAGGTACTTTCAAGGTCCTGTGGATGCTGTCGATGCTGGACCAGCTACGGCTGCCTGTCTCCCAGATATGGTGTTATGTGTGATGTTGACTAGTTTCAGTCAGCTTGCAGTGTTGGGTTTGTCCCTGATGGGCATATGACAGATTAGCATCCCTTTGGTGTTGCACAGTGCGTAGTCCTTGCCGTGCATCCGCTTGCAGTATCGTAGTCATCTGACCTAATGGCCAGTGTGGACCTGTCAGCAGCCAACTTGTGGATCTCTGCTGGGCAACTTTTCCCTGCCAGTTGGGCAAGGGTTCAGTGGGTTTGTCTACACCACCATACCGTGACAGCCCTGGCCCATGTAGGTTGCTGTTGCCGCACATGTGAGCCATGACACAATGGCGGGTTCAGACCACTCAGTCCTATGCACCCACACCGGTCCAATGCTACCCTGTTAGCCTTCATTTGCTCTCGCAATGAGCGTACCTGTCAGTAATGACACCTCATCCACCCCCATGTCAGTGGGAGGTTGCACATCTCGATGTGTGTAGATATTCTGAAACACTCCATCCACGCTCATCCCCAGAGGACAGGGTATGTGACAACCCACTCCTGGGTTACAGGACAAACTGCATTGGCACACACTCGGCAACGGCGGAAGCAGTGGTGCAACGCCACTCCCAGAGTGTGTTGGGCGCCAATGGCTCATCCGTGAGATTGGGCTCACAGAATAGGTGCCGCCAACAGAGTGGGGTGCTCAGGGCGGCCTTTCCATTTGGGGACACAGGCAACGTCCAACCCCACAGCAACGGTATCATACTATCTATTCGACATGTGGGGGATGGTTAGGAGGTGTCTCTCATCCCAGTCAGGAGGGTGTCGTGTTATATGGTATGTCCATGGCAGGGTGCCATTAACCCTTGGCCATCTGTGGATTATTGCTGTTTCTCAGCCTCATAGTGATCCTGTGCTTTACCCTCAGTTGGTGGACAATAATACCTGTGTGGAGCCTGGCCACAGGTAATGGAAGCCCCTCGGGGGTCGCTTCCTGGGGCGCAACGTGTTCCCATCTTGGGACATTCACGCACCCCCTTGCAATTTCCAGTAAGGTACACGTAGGTAATCACATTCACTAGGCCACCGGGTCACAGGCGTTTGTACGTTATCAATTAGTCAGTGTGCGGTTGTTGCTGAGTGCGGTTCTGGATTCACTGGATGCATAGTCCCAGAGGTGATCAGTTACAAATGAAGTCCCAACACGCTAACAACATCTGCACTGCTGGCGCCTATGCAACCCTGCTGTGCCCCTGAGCTTTGTGGGTGGCAAATCACACGATGAGTGTGGTGGTAGGGTGGTGTCAGGTGCCCTGTGGGGCCAGACCCCAATAGTTTGAAGGACAGTGTGTTTTGGACAGCATACGTGGTTTGTTAGTGACAAATGCTATGGCTGTGTAGTTTGAGGGCTACAGCCCCATACACCATTGCACCGGCACTAGGGGCTCAGATGCATGTGACTGGACTCCATAACCTTGCTGTGGTCATTGACATTGCCTGTTTGGGCCTGATGATACCACCAGGGCCTGTTGGGCTGAAGTGCATTTCCATCAGTGCCAGCTGCTGGTGCACTCCGAATTTTGTATGGTTTGGTGGCCACAATTTTTGTGTTACCATGCCACAGTATGTTGGATGTGGATGCTAATCGCACAGGACCGGGGGGCATGTGCTACACAGGTGACATGGCTCATACCACCCACACACAGGTTTGGGGGGGAGGGGGGGCTTATTGGGCATGGCTTTCCGGTTCAGCCCAGCACCACCTGGAGCCATCCTACTGGCCAGTCATGGTGCACATGGGCACATGTGTATCCTTGCCATTCAGCACACTAGGCATGTCTGACAAGTGACCAGCGATAGGGATGTGATTGGCACTCTTGTGTCCTGTCCTCTGGCACATGGTTGTGTCGGTCTAGTGGTTGTTTGTGGTGTGTTTTGTGCTATGCATTCATAGTGGTGGGTCGTGATAGGGCATTCTCACGTTTCGCCATGGTCATTGGGTGTTTGGTTGATGTACAAACACCAGCTACTAGTGATGGGGGTTCACATCAACAACAGTTTTACTGGTAGTTGTGACCCTCGGCAGGGCACACACACAGGTGTGGCTCAGACATGGAGGTTGTTTCTGCACCTAGCAATAACACAGAGATGGCGGGTTTAGCATTCAACAGCTGAAAAAAACTGTAAGGCAGCATTTGTGGGGGTGCATCATGGAGGACCACAGGAAACTGGGTGATACCCCCATACGCTTCTCTACTGGCTGGTGGGGGAAGCAAAGCAATGACAATGCTGGCTTACACAGGGCATCAGGGAACACCATGGATTTCAACCCATTCAAAGTGTTTTCACAGGTGATGAGCTGTGCCCGGTGCCGACCATACATGCTAAACTGTGGGTGTGGCCACTTTTGCTTTGAGCACCTATGTGCATTGTACGTGTCTCCCTTGGGGGGACGCACGTGGACCCATTCCTGTGGACACCCTTGGGACAGACATGGCCAGTGCCATGCCACATTTGTTAGGGTTGATGATGATTGTTCCTGATGAGCCCATATAACCCCTGTAGCGTGGTACTGTGGATACCTGTGTGGGCATATTAACCTACACCCTGTCCTGCCCCTATCAGGGCCAACACTTGGCACAACAGATTAATCAAGCACACATGGGCCTGAATGGAGAGCACAAATGTGACATTGGGTGGGTTGCCCTATACACCTATGAGCAGTGGAAGTAGGGCCATTGACACGTGTATGGTCTACCAGGGACCATGGTCGTCGACAGTGTTTGTGTTTGGACCCACTACAAGAGCTGTGTGTCCTGTATTTTGCTTTTGCGATACTGCTACCATATAGCCGACCTACTTCAAGGGTGACACAGAGACCACTTGAACTGGGACTCCCTCGACCCGACCTGGAGGTAGGGGGATGCCTAACACTACATGTAGTACACACAGCCATATTTTCCTTCCCCCAGGGTGACACAGAAGCCCGATTTTGAATGCGGCTCCCTGGACTTCTGGAGGTAGGGGGATGCTTAACACTACATTCGTACACACAGCCTATATCTCCAGGGGGACAAGGAGCCCACCTTGAATGGGCTCCCTGGACTTCTGGAGGTAGGGGGGATGCTTAACACTACATTAGTACACACAGCCATATCTCCAGGGGGACACAGTTGTAGCCCACTTTGAATGGGACACACCTGTGGACCCTGGCGGTTAGGGGATGCTTTAACACTACATTTATTGGCACACAGCCATATATCCATGGGGACAAGGAGCCCAACCTTGAATGGGCTCCCTGGAACCTCTGGAGGTAAGGGGGATGCTTAACACTACATTAGTACACACAGCCTATTCTCCAGGGGGACACAGAGCACACTTTGAATGGGCACACCCTTGGCCCCTGAGGTAGGGGAATGGGTTAGGGGGATGCTTAACACTACAGTAGTGCCACACAGCCATATCTCCAGGGGGACCAATGAGCCCACCTTGAATGGATCCCCTGACCCCTGGAGGTAGGGGGGATGCTTAACACTACATTAGTGCAACCACAGCCATATCTCCAGGGGGACAAGGAGCCCACCTTGAAGGGGCTCCCTGGACCTCTGGGGGTAGGGGGATGCCTTAACACTACAATGAGTACACGACAGCCAATATCTCCAGGGGGGACCCCCAGAGCCCACTTTGAATGTGACCCCTTGGACCCCTGGAGGTAAGTGAGATGCTTAACACTACATAGGCCACACAGCCATATCTCCAGTGTTGTGACAAGGAGCCCACCTTGAATGGGCTACCTGGACCTCTGGAGGTAGGGGGAAATGGATTAACACTACATTTAGTACACACAGCCATATCTCCAGGGGGACACAGAGCCCACTTTGAATGGGGACAACTTGGCCCCTAGATTGGGTAGGGGGCTGCTTAACACTACATTAGTGCACACAGCCATATCTCCAGGGGGACAGGGAAGCCCACCTTGAATGGGCTCCCTGGACTTCTGGAGGTAGGGGGATGCTTAAACAATACATTAGTGCACACAGCCATATCCTCCAGGGGGACAAGGAGCCCACCATTGAATGGGCTCCCTGGACCCCTGGAGGTAGGGGGATGCTTAACACTAACATATAGTGCACACTAGCCATATCCTCCTCCAGGGGGACACCAGAGCCCCACTTATGAATAGTACCGCTTGGCCCCCTGGAGGTAGGGGGAAGCTTAACACTACAATTAGTGCACACAGACCATAATCTCCCCAGGGGGACAAGGAGCCCCACCTTAATGGGCTGCCCTGGACTTCTGGAGGTAGGGGGATGCTTAACACTACATTAGAACACACAGCCATATCTCCATGGGGACAAGGAGCCCACCTTGAAGGGCTCCCTGGACCCCTGGAGGTAGGGCATGCTTAAGCTCTACATGAGTGCCTAACAGCCATATCTCCAGGGGGACAAGGAGCCCACCTTGAATGGGCTCCCTGGACCTCTGGAGGTAGGGGGATGCCTTAAACACTACATTAGTACACACAGCCATATCTCCAGGGGGACACAGAGCCCCACTTTGAATGGGCACCCTGGACCCCTGGAGGTAGGGGGAATATGCTTAACACTAAGTAGGCCACACAGCCATATCTCCAGGGGACACAGGGACCCACCTTTAATGGGCTTCCCTGGGACCTCTGGAGGGTAGGGGGATGCGTAACACTACCATGTAGTACACCAACCAGCCATAATCTCCAGGGGGACACAGAGCCCCACTTTTGAATGGGACACCTCGACCCCTGGAGGTAGGGGGATGCTTAACACTACATTAGTGCACTACCAGCCATATCTCTCCAGGGGACAAGGAGCCCACCTTGAATGGGTCTACCTTGACTTATGGAGGGTCGGGATTTGGATTAACACTACATTAGTTACACTACAGCCAGAATCTCCAGGGGGACACAGAGCCCACTTTGAATGGACACCTTGTCCCCTGGAGGTAGGGGGATGCTTAACGACTACATTAGTGCACCCCCGCCATATCCCCAGGAGGACACAGAACCCACTTTGAATTGACACCTTGGACCCCTGGAGGTAGGGGAGAGTATGCTTCAACACTACAGTAGTGCAGCCACAGCCATATCTCCATGGGGGACACAGAGTCCCACTTTGAATGGACACCTTTGGCCCCTGGAGGTAGGGGGAGGCTTAACACTACATTAGTGCACACAGCCATATCTCCAGGGGACAGAGCCCAGCCTTTGATGAGGCTCCCTGACCCCTGAGGTAGGGAGGCTTAACACACTTAGTGCACACAGCATATCTCCATGGCGGACACAGAGCCCACCTTGAATGGGCTCCCTGGACCCCTGGAGGTAGGGGGATGCTTAATACCCCTACATTAGTGCACACAGCCAGATCGCCAGGGGGACACAGACCCACTTTTGAATGGACACCTTGGCCCCTGGAGGTAGGGGATGCTTACACTACATTATGCACACAGCCATTATCTCCAGGGGGAAACCAGGAGCCCACCTTGAATGGGCAGCCTGGACCCCTGGAGGTAGGGGACTACCCAAAAGGGAAAACAAAAGCTTAACACTTAAATTAGTGAACACAGCAAGATTTCAAGGGGGACAAGGAGCCCACCTTGAATGGACTCCCGGGACCCCTGGAGGTAAGGGGGATGCTTAAACACGACATTAGTGCACACAGCACATATCTCAGGGGGGACAACGAGCCCACCTTGAAGGAACCACCTGGGCTTCCATGGAGGTAGGGGGATGCTTAACACTACACATAGTGACAAAGCCATATCTCCAGGGGACAAGGAGCCCCCCTTGAATGGGCTCCCTGGACTTATGGAGGTAGGGGGATGCGTAACACTACATTAGTTGCCACACAAGCCATCTCTCCAGGGGGTACAAGGAGCTCCACCTGAATGGGCTCCCACATGGACCCCTGGAGGTAGGGGATGCTTAAAACTACATTAGGCCACACACCCATATCCCCAGTTGACTGGATCCCCACTTTGTGGGTCTCTCTGACCCATGGGGAATCGGGGGGTTTTGTAATCATTTTAGAATAGTTTAACACCACCCACAGGGCACCATGTTGTGGGCTTGATGGGCCCATGTGCTCCAACGTTGCACAACTCCCTGGTGGTGCGCCCCTATGTTTAGCCCGTGCATACTGCAGATACCGCAGATGCCGCATCCACCACAAGAGTTGTTTTTGCCTGGTGGCTATTTAGCCAATATGCATGGCCTAGCTGTGTTGCTGTGTGCTGTGCGACATCAAAACACCCACCAGCGGTCATAAGGCCAGGGGGGCATTGAATGTCCTCTGTGTAGCACATCCCTCACCACCTGTCTAAATGGGGCCCATCCACCCAGGATGTCGATACACAGTGCATATGGAATGTGTTTGTCACCTGCTTACAACTTGACCTCTCTAGACGATAATACACACACAACAGCATGGACATCTGATCATCAACCCCGGTCTGTGTATATGTTTGTTGTTCCGGTATTGTCCATTTCACTTACGTCACGTGTCCTGGTGGTCTGCCTGACGATTGAACACCTGGTCAAGCCAGAGATGGGAGCCGAGCCCGAAGTGGGGGAGGGGGTCCAGGACAGAGAGCGGAGGAGGGAGCAGAGACGGTCGGGAGAGAGAGGAAGCAGGAGATGAGTGAGGGAGGAGACAGAGGACGAGAGGAGGAGAGGGGAGAGAGAGCGAGGAGAGCAGGGGCGATGAGAGCAGGAGGCACCTGGAGGGCTGAGCAAGATCAGGAGAAGGAGAAAGAGGATCGAAGGGACGCCGAGTAGGGGTGAGAGAGAGAATAGGATGGGTGAGAGGGCAGTAGGCAGAGCATATGCCCCATCTTCCCGGGCAGGAGAAATGGGTGAGCAGGCCGGGATAGGGTGAGGGATGTCTGAGGAGAGTCGTGAGGAGGCAGAGAGATATAGAGTGGGGTGAGGAGGTGGAAGAGATGTGCAGAGGCATAGAGGGGAGCGCAGGGGAGGGAGAGCGTGTAGAGAGACGTAGAGATGGAGGTGGCGGAGTGATGTGCGATGGCGATGAGTTAGCAGGACTCGGGGGAGGGAGAAGAGGGAGGTAGATGAGAGGATAAGAGCGAGAGGAGTGGGGGGGGGAGAGCATGGCGTTCAATATAGAGGAAGTATTCGCGGGTTCACAGAGAGGGACGCAGAGCAGGGAGGAGCAGGAGGAGAGAACGAGAAGGGAAGAGAGAGCAGGGGGAGGAGAAGCAGGAGGAGGAGAGAAGGGAGCGAGGGAGGGTGAGAGCGAGAAGAGAGAAGAGGCCAGGAGAGGTGGTTGGCAGAGGAGAGAGAGCAGAAGAGGAGGAGAGGCAGGTAGCGCAGGGGAGAGGAGAAAAGATGAGGTAGAGAGGCGCGGGAGGGCAGCGGGGGGCGAGGGGGTAGCCTGGAGAGAGCGAGGCGGAGAGGCAAAGAGGAGGACGGGCGAGCGGGGGCGAGTGGCGGAGGATGGAGGCAGTGCAAGTGAGAGGATGGGGAGATCCATGCCCTCTTCACCATGCCCTCTGGACCTTTGCCACGTTTTTGCTCCTGGAGGGCCCTGGGAAGAGGCCTCGCTGTTTCCTGGCAATCAGGGTGGACAGGTGTGGCAACAGCATTCTCATTGACTAGAATGAACGCCGGTTTCCTTGACTCGGACGCCATTGTTGTTTCAGGGTGGGGTTTACACACGCACGACCTCTACACGATCCGCAACTTCCGCATCTATGCGCGTAGCGGGTTCGCGCTGGTGCCACGGCGCATGGCCTGCGCGGAATAATCGAGGCGCGCACGTTGCGGATCGGTATTTGCTGTGTTGGCAAGATGTTGCGGTTTATGACCGGTAATGCAGGTTATTCATAAGATAATAGTTTCTAAAATTTTAATAACATATTTGGGTCATGTGCTCATCATACGCAACATAACTACGAGGTGCCTCTACCTGTCCAGATTTAAATATGCGATAAGATATTATGTATTACAACCTGTTTCACCACACTCTGGTCCTGAACCTATGGACCACATATCCACTGATTTCGGGGCCATTGTCAGATGAGGTGTGCTTGTGTGTCACATAGCAGGTAGTGCTCTGACACTGCTAGCAATGGGTGGCCATCCAGAACATCCAAGCACTCAGGTCTGTACAATCAAGACTGTGATGATATGGGAGTTCTGATCTGTTGGGTGGAACCATGTTCTGTGGTGGTATTACCAGATGGTACAGACAACCAATGCTAGTATTTGTTTTGCGGTTAGGGGTCTTTATGAGATTATATATATGAGCATTGCCACACCTTACATTATGATTGCGTGTTGGACCATTTATGAGGTGAAATGTGGTTCAGCATGTCAGCCACACTGGGCACAATTAACCTTTAGGTATGTGTGCCGGCATACAGTCCTGGTAGGCTGTGATCTTGCACATGTTATGTGTTGCTACATGCGACTGCTTAACCAGGCCGTTTCATGGGGTACATTTCCTCCAGTTGGGCTCTAGTGTGCCAGTCTCACGTAAGCTCGACATTATCATACTTTGTTTACACCATTATGGCCATGGTGCTTTCCATGTTACATCTATGCCTTTTTGCCAGCATATATTTTCTGACAATTGCAACCGATTATTTACCCTGCCACAGACCCACACTCTTCGGATTACAGAACAGAGTGATCATAGTGGCAAGACCCTCCACACTGCTGCCTACACAGCAAGTGTGCGGTAAGGCACCATTCCTCATAAAATGGATCCCCCCCCCCCCCCCGCACCCCTGCGTACCCACAGCACACCGTCTGCCAGGATGTAGCATCTTTAGCCAGCCAGGCAATCTGTTCTTATCAATCTAGTTGTGGCCCAACACCTGCCCTTGACTGGCATGTGGAGCCAGGGGGTTCCGTGATTCCATACACAGTGGGGTGTTTGGTGAGTGCGGCCATTGACAGGCTCCCGGAGTGTGAACTAGTGGTGGAGTTCGGAGATCCTAACAGTGCTGGTCAGCATCAGGTGCTCCCCACGCCACCATAAATAGTTGTGGGGAACCTGCGGCTTCACTGCCACTGTTAATGGCTGTTGGGGGTTGCCAGTAATACATGAGATTACACACCCAATGTCCATGCGTGACAGCCCCCATGAACCTTGGAAATGATTGTTTAAATTGTTACAATGGGCTTGTTCTATGTATGTTATTATTTCCTGCAATGTAACCGAGCACTGACTGCTGATTGGTGGATTGATTATGGGGACAATGTGAGGAATCAACAAAACATTGCTTTTCTACGGAAGCTCGACACACCTCGGATTGGAACCACCAACCTTTCGATTCCGAGGTAGTGCAGGCAACCCAGTGGACTACAGCTTCTGTGGCTGTGATGAGAGGTATGGGCTGCCTGCAATAGTGACCTCTGCAGACCGGGTGCTGCAGTTAAAACAGGGGGTGGGTTCAATCCACATCACATCCCATGATCGCAACTCGTCCTATGCGCACAGCATCGTCCCTCTCATGATGGCCGGACGGGAGGGTTTAAAACCCCCCACAGCACCTAGGCCTAGTGTTGGGCACTAACAGTCAGTGTTGTTCAGCCTTACCAGCGTGGGGTTGCACACCACTCACAGTGTGTGTTTGGTGTATTGCTCACCCTGAGGGTGATGTGAGAACACACAGCACCTATCCTGTCTGAGCTGGCTTATACATCATGATAACAGCTTGTCTGCCGATGTCTGCTAGGTTTGGCCCATCAGAGCCCACCTACACTCCACCTTGCAGCCATCTGTGCCTCCCAGAGGCCTCTGGGCTGCAATGCTCCTCAATAGGGTGCATGATCCTGTTTGGGTGCCCTGCCTTTCATGATATATGTGCAGGGTTTGTGTGGGAAATGGAGATTTCCATACACATAGGCAGAGTGTGTCCGACCACCAACACCTTCTGTGGGGGAACACAGTTTCCCCGCATAAATGATGAATTATGATACAGTCTTATACTACCATCTAGGGGGCTGATCAGCTGCCAGCAACAGCAGCAACGCAGTCCAGCTGTGTGAAGGACAACCTGCAGGTCACTCTGTGCAATCTGGGACAAAAATCCATAAGTTCAGGGATCAGGGCAGATAAACAGTGGGGCTAGGGACCCCCTAACTCACCCCATCACCATCTTGGACATTCTCCAGCAAAAGGCACACGTGTGGTGCCAGCTAATGACCCTGCACGGTGTTGCCTGCCAGACACATTGCCAAAAACTGCAGAACAGGCCACTGGCCAGTCCCAAAGGTGCATGCGGCTCAGGAAACTCTCGTGCCATTCTTAACTGGGATGTGCTGCACACCCACCACCGGAGTTGACTTTCAGTGGAATTGGGCAC
This sequence comes from Ichthyophis bannanicus, assembly GCA_033557465.1. NCBI lineage: Eukaryota > Metazoa > Chordata > Amphibia > Gymnophiona > Ichthyophiidae > Ichthyophis > Ichthyophis bannanicus. The sequence continues at coordinate 31,806 of JAWIIG010000196.1, forward strand.
CCATATACACAGAACCCATTACCACATCACATGGGTGAACTACTCTGTTGTGACCGAGCCATCCCATGGTCCACTGATCGTTCAACGGTCGAGCGTGACCTCCACACAGATCATGCCTATGGACAACATGTCTGTGGATGGTGATGGCAAGGCACAACATGGTCCTGGGGCCCCCCAAAAAATGCCCAACATTTGGCCCTGATGTAGCTGCATCCTGCGTCCTGCCGCCTGTCTGCTTCTGTAACACACAGTCACTTTGCTCCTCATTATGCACATTGTCAGAGGCCAATACTGCCAACAGTGCGACTCATTGTGGGCTGTGGGGGTTGTTCACAAGCCAACACACCACTGGATAGACAGACACACACTCCCCAGCACCTAGGACAGCATGTAGTCGATGCAAAATTATTTGGGAGCCCTGACCAAACGCAAACACTAATGGGGCGAGTGCAGGGCATGGCAGACATTGGGGTGTACATTTAGACGATCTTTCACCAGGTGCTCAAGTCTCTGGCGGCAGACATGACCCTTGACACGCCTTGACACATACATGCAGAGACGTTTGTATGTTACAGATGGATGATGTGGTTGTGCTTAGCATAGGGCGTTTCTATCAGTTCACTGCTCCATCACAGGCTTTCAATATGTGTGTGACATCTCCACATCTGTATTGTGTGATTGATCATGTATCGCACTGCTAGTTTTTAGAGGGGCAACACTAGGCCCAACATCCTGCCACTGCATTTGTCTTACGATAGTGGGGCCTGCTCGTGGATGTGTTTCTGGCTCTGTTGGCCAGTGTTATATTGCAGTTGATTACAACTACAGTCAATGTTGTGCAGAAACAGGGTTGGTTTGTCATGTTGTTCTGTGAGGATTATGGCTATGATACCGCTTGCATACCATGGTGGTGTTGTACGTGACGTCCCGCAACACCCATATTTGTTGGATACATCAGCAGAAGCTGAGTGATTTGTGACCCTCCATGGCTGCATTTGGGATACTCTCTCTGGGGGATGCCCTTGTTTCATGGTGTGTGGGTGCCTGGGAATTAAAATAAAAGGCAGATTTTACCTATCCTATGCCTGTGTCATCAGCCGTTTCTTAATGGATTGTGCTCAGGTATCACTGTTTATTTCTATGACAAATGATGTGTGCAGGATTGGGAAATAATAGCCCCAGCTGAGCTTTGAGCCTGTGATCTTCTGGTTTTGCATACACTGTCTGGAGTGCACTGCACCACGGTGTAGCCACAGATTGGTGAGTTCCCTGGGACATTCATGACTGTCCATCCAACAGGGCCTGTACTGTTGCAGGTGTACAGTGCCATCCTGCCACATGGCTAGCCAACTGCAAATGGGCTGTGGCTATGAAAAAACACGGGCCCCCAGCCACCACTTGTACACCGTCCGACACCATGCTGACATGTCCCTATCTTTTAAAACATGCTGAACATATAGAGTTGTGCCACGCCAGACCTGACACTTGGGCGACTCGGCTTTCACTTATGCCCATTGGTAATGGGGCGGGGGGGAGGGTAAATTATGGGGTGGTTGAGACACGCTTATGTTCTCTGCAATGGACGGGGTGTCCTCACTATCTGTGTTCTGATGGATGGTTAAAATATGTGTTCAGGATTGGGAATAGCCAAGAGCTGAGCTGCATTGAACCTGTGACCTTCTGGTTTTTGCATAGACTGTCTGAGTGCAATGCACCACTGTGTAGCCACAGATTGGCCTGGGTTCCCTGGGGACATTCAATAAGACTGTCCATCAACAGGGCCTGTCTGTTGCAGTGGAACCAGTGCCGATCCTGCACATGGCTAATTGTCACAGACGCAGCAGACTCTCTAAGAGCCCCCTGTTGGTGCTAAAAAACAACTACTGCCTCAAGTAACACACTGACCGTAGGGAGAATGAGCACGCATGACAACAAGGGTATCAGAAAGGAGTATAAGGGAAGAGGTCACAATCCAGGAATTATCACCCCCCCAGTATGGGAGGCCAAATGAAGGGCCCACCTGACCCACCAATAGGCTAGGGTGTGGTGCAGCTGGGTAGTACGTAAATAATCAGCACAGCTCACAAGGGGAGCTACGGGGGAAGGCAGAGAGAGCCGAGAAGGAGCTAGGAGAGGAGCTGAGGGAACCTCAGAGGACAGAAGGAGATATACAGGGACTGGGAAGGATACAAGATATCCCAGGGTCTCCACAGCACAAGGCAGGCACTTGGCTTGAAATGAAAAGTCTGAGTGAGAGTCTGATGAACCATATTTAAGTGAACTAAGCGAGCAGCTGAATTCAGGACAGGAAGGACAGTGTCATGCCAGCAGCCTTGATAGAAGCTATGCCTTAAGACACAAGCAACATCGCTAGGAAACAGCTATTCTGAACCAGATAGGAGAAAAATGCTAAGCTGATCTATGAGAGGCATTTGTATGAAAGAGACAAAAGCCTTCTAATGCTACTTTACGGAAAGCAGGAAAGCTCCAGCAAATATGGGTTACAAACAGAATAGGGAACAAAGCTTGTTACCTTTGGGGAAAAGAGCAGAGAAAAACTTATTCCTTCAGAGGAATATAGTCGGCACAAAAGCCTTCACAGAAACTGCCGTTGGAGACAACAGCTGTTTACAGAGCTCCTGTTAAAACAAAAAACCGTGCAAAGGTTCCACTCTCGGCTAGCTGGGAAGCGGCCTGCTTTCAGCTCGTCCTAATTACCAGAGGCAGAGGAAAAGGCTCCTGGCTAAGCAACTCAAGAGAATACGGTATAAAGCCACAAACAGATTACCTGCGTATAGAAAGGACAAGTACGTTCACAAAGCTGGCAACTTTTGTTAAGCAAGTTACCTCAGAAGAGAAGTAACGAAGCCTCTGTATCTGACAGTGTTCCCATGCAATGTGAGCCTTTATGAAATTGAGGACAACGCTGAATTGCCTGTTGGACAAATGGACTGTAGGTTTATAATAGCTGACCATATAGAGTCTCTTCAGATAGAAGGGGCTGCACTATTCCTGAGAAGCCCTTCATCTGGAAAGCTGAACAAGCGGTATTTCTGTTTCATTCCTATTTTTGTTTGTCTTGAAAGGTAATAACAGCTATTATTTTGTTAGAGTTCTTTTGTTTACCCGGAGAACGGGTTATGTTTATTTGACTGTTTATTACTTTTGGAAAAGAATCAACGGGATCGGGGATAAAACCCAGTTAAAACGAATTTTCGTTTGTTTCGTGCAAACTTATTTACATACTGGCAAGGACTATAAGTATTGACAGGCCAGTTACTATACACCCGGGTGCAGTACCAACTGTGACCATCAGGAGGCGCCGCACAGTGAAAGGGGGGTGACATAATGGCGTAGTGTTATTTAGGATTATTGATACCACGTTACTTCGCCTGGAAAAAGACAAGTGCTGCAGCAGTGCTGGAAGAGACGGCTCACCCGGAAGTACTTGCTGAGGGACGGATTTTCGCTGGCAGGTCGGCCACAGAAAAGGAAGGAAAGGAAAAAAACCTTTCTCACACGCTGGAATCTACACAAAACTTCAGGTAACAGTCACCTGGGAGAGAGAACCGTAGATGGATTAAAGTGAGGAGAAAAGAGGGCACTGTTCCTAAGTGTGGAATTTAAAACAAAAACAAAAAAAAAAAAAGGGTGGTTGCCGCACTTTGTGTGATTTTCTCTTTTTTTTCCACAGGTCCTCAAAAGACAGGAAGAATGGATATGTGTACGTGATGTTCAGGCGTGGATGCAAAACGCAGTGTAACGAACAAGCCAAGCTTATGCAAACAAGTGCATGAAACAGTATATGGACGCTATTCAGGAGCAACAGCAACCGTGGTTGGAAGCATTGAAGGCTCTGGTTACCAAACCTCAGGACAATGAGGCATTGCACATGTGCATAATACTGACGCAAGTAGCCATGATACCATGCTTCTAATTTTTCTGTAAGGACAGTTAACACAGTCTGATGACATTGATGATCATATTGAATCGTTTTGAGAGGCATGGCAAGCCACCCTCAAATGGCCGCCAGAGCTCTGGGCACGGCAAGTCTACCTTAACCAAGTGACCGGAGATTGCTCTAGCCGCCTTTAGAGGGATGCCTGCTGATTTGGGGTTAAAAATTATACAGAGATTAAGAAGGGCCATAAAAAGATAGGCTGGGTTTTACACCCAGGACAGTTATAAGCACCAAAGTTAGGGAGGCACGCATTAAACCCAAGGAGACTCCCGAGCCTTGTATCATCAAGGTTAAAAGGCCTCGCGTACAAGTGGCTTAACCCTGAAGGGCAGGGGTCCATAGATTCTGTTATGAATGATATTATTAATGGAACAATTCATGCATCCTTATCTGATGATTTGAGAACTTTTCTCATGTGTTGACAGGACTGGCCATGATCCTGAGGAGGCTGTAAACATGGCAGAAGCTTATTTTGAGACCCAGGGGGGCATGATGCCTTTAAAGACTGGGGTTGGTTTTGGCTAAAAATAAATGGACAAGGAAAGTCCAGGTGGCATGAGAAAAGGGGACAGGAATGCTATGGGTAACAGAAGTGTGCATGATAATATTGGTGAGGCTGTGGCTAAAAAAATGTGAGATGTTATTAAATGGTTGGTAAAATAGGCCACTATAAGAAAAATGACAACGTAAAGTTAGTCTTTAATGGTTGGGGTTAAAGGTCAAGGCACAAAAGGGATTTTTCTCCAAGTTTTAGTAGAGGGGAAGGATGGTCCTGGCTTTAATGGACTCAGGCGCGGAAAAGAGCATGATCTCTCTAAAATTATTGGGAGAAGATCCGGTAGCAAGACTCGTTCGGCTGCCTCAAAGCCTAGATAAAATAAACAGGTACAAATACAGTGTGTGCATGGAACCCAGGTTGCCATATCCCCTGCATAAGATAAGGGTTAAGGGGATGGGCATAGAACGTGAAATTCAAGTAGCCATATGTCCCTGGGCTATCCCGAGAGACCTTATCCTAGGGCACGATTGGCCATCATTTAGGGAGAGGGGTTAGTGCAAGTTGTTGCAGATACAAAGTCAGGTTTGTTCTGACCAGATCACAGGCTAGTACCTCTGAAAACATCAGGTCCCATCTGCTAAAAGAACAGAGGAACCAGAAAAGAAAAATGATGAGGCAAGGCCCTGAGGAAAAAGAAAGAGGAGAGAGGAATTAATGTAATTCCCTAACCCTGGGGATGAGGCTCGTTCAAGGCCCGCCCAAGTAAGGAGGGAGGAGGACTAAGGATAAAAAAAAAAAAAAAAAAAAAAAAAAACTTCCTGATCCCAAGCGATGACGGTATGTACAGGCCCCTAATAAGAGGAGAAGAAACCAAGGAATAAGAAGCGCCAACGCGCGAGGAGAAAAGGGCGCAAGGCATGGAGAGCGAGAGGTTAGAAGCGAGGAGAAGGGCTACCGTGGGTGCACAGAAGCTCTAGTGAAAAAGTTCCCTTCGTTCCCAATGGAACAACGAAGCGGACCCCCTGGGCTAAAAAGAGCGTTTGAGTGGGCACAAGATAGTATCGGGCCTCACACTCCCAGGATTCCTTAATTGATTAAAGACATATTATACCGGGAAAGTGTAGAACCCATTATACCGGGGCGGTTAGGAAGCAAGTGGTGGTTGCCAGTGACATTTAAGGCTGTCGTGTTACGGCTAGCACACTACCACCCTATAGGGGGCCACAAAGGTGTTCAGGGAACACTATGATCAAATCCTGGCCAGGGTTTATTGGCCTGGCCGTTATAAGGAAACAAAAAAATATTGTGACTCCTGTCCACGCTTGCCCAGAGGGTTTCCATAGCCGCGCCGCAAGGCGGGGACCTATGAGACCCTTGCCCACCATCTCAACACCCATAGCCGCTTGGCTAATAGATATAGAGGGTCCTTTGATAGAGAACACTCACGTGGCTATCTAGTAAATTGCTGGTAAGCGGTGGGACCCATGCGACACGTTTTCCGTGGGCGATTCCCCTACGGGAATATTTCTGCCAAAGTGATAGCCCAAGAACTTGTGGAAAATTATTTTGTGAGGTGGGGGTGGGGTCTCCCAGGAAGATGTTAACAGACCAGGGGAGTAACTTTGTCTCACAGCATTTAGCAAAAGGTCTGGGAGGCATTTGTAGCATTCGCCATCTAAGACTGCTGGTCATACCAGTCCCCAGTCAAATCGGTTTAGTTGAGTCGAACAAATCAGTCGATTAAAAACACCTCTTACGGAGAGGTTTAACAGGAACATGAAAATGGCCGACCGAGAGTGGGACCAGTTGCTCCCATTCGTTTTTTTGTAACACCTGTAGGAGAGCGAATCCAAGTCATCCATAGGGGTTTTGTTTTTGTCCCCATTTGAGTTACTGGGTTTGGGCCGGGCCCCGAGAGGTGTATTGGACATCTTACATGAGGAATGGGTGGAACCCGAGGTGACCAGAAGGTAGGCGTACCCCAGTTTTTGACCAAAACACCCTACGAACCACGCTTAGAAAAGGACATCTAAGGTGTCCATAGATAATCTCAAGACTGAGCCAACAGCGTCAAAAACAGCATTATGACTAAAGGTACACAACCTAGACATTTGGAAATAGGGAGTAAGGTCCTGATCCAGGTAAGCGGATTCCAGGTCCAAAATTTGAAGTCCCATTGGGAAAGGGGCCAGCGACAGTAATCAAAAGAGTGGGGCATGTGCTCGTACCTTATAGAGAATGATAGAGGACGTAGACAGGTCTACCATCTCAATGTGTTGAAGCCCTGGAAGGAGAGAAGGGAGGCCTCAGGTCAATCTACGTGCAATAAGGAGTACGGTAGGAGCGCTAGGAGGTTTATGCTTACGCGCTGGTCCGTGTAGTGTGGCTGGCAACTACGTAAGATTTTAAGGGGGGGGAATATGTAACCAGAAGCCAGACTCTCTAGCGCCCCCTGTGGTTGCATTAAAAAAACACTACTCCTCAAGTAAACAGACTTGACGTAGGGAGGAGAGCACCCTGACACAAGGGTATGGCAGAAGGAGTAATAAGGGGAATGAGGTCACAAGCCAGGAATTATCACCACCAGCCAGTAGGGAAGGCAAGGGAAGGTCCCCCCTGACCCCAATAGGCTAGGGTGTGGTTGCAGCTGGGATTACGTAAATCATCAGCAACAGCTCACAAGTGGAGCTACGGGGGAAGGCCGAGAGATCCGAAGGAGCTAGTAGGATCGGAGGAACCGCAGAGACGAGGAGATATCCAGAATCTGGGAAGGATACAGATATCCCAGGTCTCCACAGCAAGGCCGGCCACTGGCTGAATGAAAGTCTGAGTGAGTCTGATGAACATTTAATTGAAATAAGCGAGCCGCTGAATTTCAGACCAGGGACCTGTATGCAGCAGCCTTAGCTAGAATCTATGCCTTAAGACACAAGCAACAAGCTATGAAAAGCTATTCTGAACCAGATAGGAGAAATGCTAAGCTGATCCTATGAGAGGCATTTGTATGAATGCCAAAAGCCTTATATTGCTAATTAAAGGAAAGCATAAAGCTCCAGAAGCTGGGTTACAAACAGAATAGGGAACACAGCCTTTTACCTTGGGGAGAGAATCCTTCAGAAGGATATAGTTGGCACAATCCTTCACAGAGAACTGCCGGTGGAGACCACATGCTGTTTACAGAGCTCCTGTTAAAAACAAAACCCCGTGCAAAGGTTCCAGTCTCTGATAGCTGGGCAGCTGTACTGCTTTAAACTCGGCCTAATTACCAGAGGCAGAGGAAAGGCTCCTGGCTCAGCCCTCAAGAGAATACGGGTAAAGACCAAACAGATACCTGCCTATAAAAGACAAGTACGTAACAAGCTCGGAAAGTGTTGTTAAGCAAGTTTATACCTCAGAAGAGAAGTAACGAAGCCTCTGTCATCTGACAGTGTTCGCGCATGCAAGTGAGCCTTATGAAATTGAGGACAAACGCTGAATTGCCTGTTGACACAAATGGAGCTGTAGTGTTTATAATAGGCTGGCCCCCATCTAGAGTTCTCTCACGATAGAAGGCTGAACTATTCCTGAGAAGCCTTCATCTGGAAAGCTGACAAGCTGTATTTCTGTTTCATCCTATTTTGTTTTGGCTGAAAGGTAAAGCTATTTTTGTTTATAGTGTCTTTTGTTGTACCCGAGAAGGGTTATGTTTATTTGACTGTTATACTTTGGGAAAATATCCTAACGGGACGGGGAATAAAACCCAGTTTTTTTTTTTTTTTAACCCATTTTTCGGTGTCACAACTTCTTTACATACTGGCAAGGACTATAAGTATGTAAATTCCAGTACTATACACCCGGGTGCAGTACCAACTGTGACCATCAGGAGGCGCTGCACAGTAAAGGGGTGACACTAGCCAACTGTATGCTGTGGCTAGCAAACACTGGCCCCACCACCACTTGTACCCGTCCGACACCATGCTGACATGTCCCTATCTTTTAAAACATGTGAACTTATGGAGTTGTGCCATTCCAGGACTGCATTTGTGCAAATCAGCTGTCAGATATGACCATTGTAATGGGGTATGTGTATATTATAAATGGGGTGTGTACAGGGGGGGGGGAATGGGGTGTGTACTGGGGTGTGTGTCAATTATAACTGTGGTGTGTAAATGGGGGATGGGGTGGGGTAAATTATGGGGTTTGGGGACACGCTTATGTTCTCTGTAATAAAGGGGTGTCCTCACTATCTGTGTCTGATGGAGGATAAAATATGTGGACTGGGTTGACAGGGGCACCAGCTGAGCTTTGCACCTGTGACCTTCTGCTCTTGCATACACTGTCTGTGTGCACTGCACCACCATGTTGCCACGGATTGGTTGTATTCCCTGGGAGGTCCATGACTGTACATCCATCAGGGCCTGTCTGTTGCAGTGGACGGGACCAGCCTGCACATGGCTTGACCACTGTCTTCTGTGGCTAGCAGGCACTTCCCCCTCCACCATCTGTATTGTTTTGCCACCATGCTGGCATGTCCTTATCTTGGCAAGGGCATATGGCAAGATTGAGTTGAGATACTCCAGGGCTGCATTTGGGTGAATCGGCTGTGGGTGTGTGTGCGGTGCAGAGTAAAATATAGGTGTTTGCTACATGCTTATGTTCTCTGTAATAAAGGGGTGTCTTTACTATCTCTGCTTGGTGGTGGGTAAAATATTCTGACTGGGCTGGCATGAGCCCCAGATGGGATTTGAACCTGTGTCCCTCTGGGCTTTGCATTCATGGCTCTGTCCACTGCACCACACTGTTGCCACAGAAATTGTGCAGTACCTGGAGATGGTAAACCTGGCAGGATGGGGTCCCAAACCCTGCTCTGCACATTTTTACTGTGGGCTGCTTCACCCTGTCTGGTGACAGA
>JAWIIG010000197.1:0-40852 GCA_033557465.1 Ichthyophis bannanicus
GCCAGAGGAGACTGCAGCACAGCTGGCGCAGAAACCAGCAGCAGAGACGGACCGCCTACTCAAACCGCAGACCATGCATTGTGGTTTGGATGACATTTTTAGTAGTCAATCATGTCGCAGCTGGGGAAAGGATAGAAACAGCGATACCCCGAGACAGCCGAGGACCGCAGTTAGAGAGCACTATACTGTCCCGCGCCAAACCGACACCGGGCTCTTAAACTCGTTTTTTTGTTGTTTTTTTTTAAACGAAAACAAAAAGGAAACAGTTAGAACAGGCCCCCAATATAGAAGGGAAGGCAAAACGCAACCAAAGTAAAGGAATTGGGAGCCCGCAAAGGCAAATTACCAGGCCAAAAAAGAAAATTCAAAATGGCCGCCGCGACCGATGCTTGCTGAAGAAAAAAAAGGGCGCCAAAACATAAGCACACCTGAAGTCAAAGAAAAGCCCCTACTAGCAAAAACCCCGATGAGAAAAACACTTACCCGCGCTGAAAATGGTTCAACAGTCCAGCGTTCATACAGGCGCTCCTCCTGACCGTAGAAAATCCGAGATCCTAGTGCTGAAGGGCAGGCAAGCACCGGACTGTCAGCCGGATTAGCCTGAAAGCGTGCTCCGGGCAATAGCCAAGAAGCAGAAGCGCTGCGGGTATACTGCCCTCCGCCCGAACAGTCCTGGGGTAGCGATCAGAGCAGCCGGTAGAGCCTGCAGGCAGGGAACCAGGTGAGAAGAGCAGTGCCGTTCCGCCCTTCCACCGCGGGAATCCCCGTGTGCCACTGACACACCTCAGCAAAATCTTTTGTTTTTTTTTTTTTTGTAAACCAATTAAAGAGACAGTAGAAACCTAAGTAAAATAAAGGAAATTAAAGTAAAAGAAAACTGGAGAACATACTACTAAGAACAAGAAGTTATCCTAGCTCCCAACTCACACCACCTCCTGCTGTCAAGGATACTTGACACACTGGAGGTCTCATGGGAGTTCCAGCAGTAGAGCTGCTGCAGTTCTATCAAGAGTTGATTTGTCCCAGATCTCCTTGCGGCCGGAGGAGGTTCACTAACGGATGTGGAGGACTAAACTGAACAGAACCCCGCTCAGTAATGGTTGTTTACCTCCATCAAAACATATAAGACTAGAGGACACGCAATGGAGCTACAATGTAACCCATTTAAGACTAACAAGAAAAAATATTTTTTCACTCAACAGGTGTATGTAGCAAAAGCTGTTAGTGTAGATGTGTTTAAAAATGGTTTGGACAAGTTCCTGGAGGAAACAAACATAAACCATTATTAAAAAGAACCAAGGAAATCTAGTGCTTACCCTGGGAAACATGGAACTCGTGTACCTTTTTGGGAACCTAACAGATACTTACTTGTGACCTGGATTGGCCACTGTTGGAAACAGGATACTGGGCCTGAAGAGCCTTGATCTGACCCAGTATGGCATTTTTTATGTTATTATAGCTTTTGAAAGCTTGTCAAAAATATATTGTTAATCCAATAAAAGGTATCACTTACAATTTATTTATTGCCGTGTTAGTGCACTTGATAGGGGAAATAAAGGCAAACTAAAATTTTCTGCTCCAAATCAGTTTTAAACCCAACACTATCTACTTTTTATCACATCCTCTGACAATGAGTTGCTAAACCTGTGTTAGAAATCCCTATGATAGAGCTTTAGCCTAGGTTCTAGTGCAGGGTTTCTGCATTGAGTCCTAAGTGCCGATGCAGAAAGCTGCGAGGAAGTTGCACGCTATTAGCTATGTACGTGTCTATGTACGCGCAACTTCAGCACTGGCATACAGAAAGAGGTGCAAAATGTCAGGGTTAAGCTGTAGCGTTGCCCATTTCTGCCCAACTTGAAAAATGGCAGTACCTGTTCCTACATGGATGCACTGTGAGGGGTCAGATTGCCATATTAGAAAATTCCTTTTATGGCAATCTGACCCTGCAAGCTGTATCCCAGGATGCATCACGTGGGGCTAGGCGCTGCCATTTTTAAGATGGTGGTGCAGGGGTAGGAGCATGTGGGTAAGCTCTCACTGTAGCTTAAAAGGTACGAGGAGAGGGGTGGGGGTCATAAGAACATAAGATATGCCATACTGGGTCAGACCAAGGTCCATCATGCCCAATATCCTGTTTCCAACAGTGGCCAATCTAGGTTATACGTACCTAGCAGTTTCCCCAAAAGACACAGGTTCCCAATGCTTGTACTGGGTCAAGCACTGATATCCTAAGAACATAAGATATGCCATAGGGGTCAGACCAAGGTCCATCAAGCCCAGTATCCTGTTTCCAACAGTGGCCAATCTAGATCATATGTACCTAGCAGTATCCCCAAAAGACACAGGTTCCACAATGCTTGTATGGGTCAAGCATTGATAGCCTGGGTCCCTTTTTAATATGGTTTATGGACCTTTCCTCCAGGAACTTGTCCAAACCTTTTTTAAACCCAGCTACACTAACAGCTTTTACTACTTCTTTCCGGTAACAAATTCCAGAGTTTGATTACAAGTTGAGTGAACAAATATTTTCTCTTATTTGTCTTAAATAGTTTACCCGATAGCTTCATTACATGTCCCTAGTCTTTCTATATTCTGATAGCGTAAACAATAAATCTACGTTTACCTGTTCCACTCCATTCATTAATTTATAGACCTCTATCATATCTCCCCTCAGCCTGGGTCCCTTCTTAATAATGGTTAATACATGTCCCCTAGTCTTTCTATATTCTGATAACGTAAACAATCGATCTACGTTTACCCCGTTCCACTCCGTGCATTAATTTATAGACTTCTATCATATCTCCCCAAAGCCGTCTCTTTTCCAGGTTAAAGAGCCCTAACCTTTTTAGCCTTTCTTCATGAGTATCCTTCCATCCCCTTTACCATTTTGGTGGCTCGTTCTCTGAACCTTTTCTAATAACGCTATTCCTTTTTAAGATACGGCGATCAAAATTGCACACAATATTCAAGGTGCGGTCTCACCATGGAACGATATAGAGGCATTATATTATCTTTTGTTTTTATTTTCCATTCCTTTCCTTTTGATACCTAGCTTCTATGTGCTCTCTTGGCCTCCGCTGCACACTGGGCTGAGGGTTTTAACATGTTATCCACAATGACGCCTAAATCTTTTCTTGGGTGGTGGTTCCTAATGTGGAACCGCATTGTGTAACCATAGTTTGAGTTGTTCTTCCCTAGGTGCATAACTTTTGCACTCTTTCAACATTAAATTTCATCTGCCTTTTGATGCCCAGTCTTTCAATTTATCAAGATCCTCTTGCAATTTTCCACAATTCTCTTGGGTTTTAACAACTTTAAATAGCCGAGCCTTTGTTATTGGGTGGGTAGATCGAAACTGCTGATCCCCCAGGGTTTTTTTATTGGGTGGATAGGTGGTATTGGGGCCACTGGGCCACCAGGGATTATATTTGAGTGAGTGGGTGGGGGGGGCGGGTGGGAAAAGGGACCACTGGGCCACCAGGGATTTTTTTTTGAGTGGGTGGAGGGATCGGGGCGGCTGAGCCACCAGAGATTTTATTTTTCCTACACATGCAAGATGTTTAAGCCATCTCAGACCAGGCGTAGAAATATGGCACTTCAGCTGGTTACATAATCCTCTGCGTGTTTCTCTGCAGCAGGCGCAGACAATATTAGCATGCTACTCGTCTACTCCTTTAGGTGTCTTTGCAACAGAAATAATGCTACCGAAAGTGGCAACACTAAATTGCTGACAGGGAAAAAGGTGATACAGAAAGTTAGAGACTCTTTGAAGATTGCCACCCTAGATGACTTCTTTATGGTGTACAGCATAGGTGTCAAACTCTGGCCCGCGGGCCAAATTTGGCCCGTAGTGTAATTATATTTGGCCCGCGAGGCTATACCAAATGACTACTAGAGCTAGCCCGCCGGTATTATACAGCGCATTCATTCATCGCTAATACTACAAATCCCATAATGCCTTGCTGTTGTCTTTGGCGCGTCAATCAGGACAGGTCCCAGAAACGCCCTCTCCTGTGTGACAGAAGTCATAGCGATCTCAAGCTACAACGGTCACTGTGGAACCCCCTTCCCAAAAATGGCAAAAAGAAAGGCAGACAACAGGAACTTTCTGGACAGGTGGGAGACAGAATATTTGTTTACATATGTAAAAGACAGACCTGTTTGTCTGATTTGTGGAGTCAACGTGGCTATAACTAAGGAGTATAACATTCGACGACACTATGAAACAAAACACCATGACAAGTACAAGGACCTGGACATGACTCAAAGGAGCCAGAAAGTGGAGGAATGAAAAGAAGTTTGGTTTCACAACAGAATATGTTCAAAAAAGCCCATCACAAAGTGAGGCTGCTGTAAAGGCTAGTTATATTGTGGCAGCAGAGATCGCAAAATCAGCCCGGCCCTTTAATGAGGGAGAGTTTGTGAAAAAGTGCATGTTGAAAGTTTGTGACATCGTGTGCCCAGAGAAAAAGCAAGCCTTTTCAAACGTGAGCCTGAGCAGAAACACAGTATCTGATCTGATCTTGCCACCAATCGTATGACCAGCTTTTGGAAAAGGGAAAAGATTTCGTTGCATTCTCCCTTGCTGTGGATGAGAGCAGCGACGCATCTGATACTGCTCAGCTGTCAGTCTTCATCCGTGGAGTGGACTCAAATATGTGTGTTACGGAGAGCTATTGGGATTCAAATCAATGCATGGCACAACCACAGGAAAGGAAATTTTTGAGGAGGTTTCCAAATGCGTAACTGAAATAAAGCTGCCGTGGGATAAACTCGTGGGATTAACGACAGATGGTGCGCCAGCGATGTGCGGTAAAACAAGTGGACTGGTGGGCAGGGTCCGGGAGAAGATGCAGAGAGAACTGTGCAGGTGAACTAACTGTTTATAACTGCATCATACAGGCAGGAATCATTGTGTGGCAAAGCCCTAAAGATGGAACATGTTATGACCACAGTAACACAAGTAGTTAACTTTATAAGAGCCAAAGGTCTGAATCACCGCCAGTTTAAGTCTTTTCTGGAGGAGTGTGGTTCGGAATACGCAGACGTGCCGTATCACACAGGAGGTGAGATGGTTAAGCCGAGGAAAAGTACTGAATAGATGTTTTGAGCTGCATGAGGAAATATGTCAGTTTCTGGAAAGCAAAGGGAAGGACACAGCAGAGCTTTGGGAGAAAAAGTTTTCTGTGTGAGCTGGCCTTTCTGTGTGACATCTCGAGCCATCTCGATGCGCTGAACCTGCCAGCTTCAGGGGCGGGGCGCATTCATCACAGACATGTACGCTGCAGTGAGGGCTTTTAAAACTAAAACGTGCCTGTGGGAGAATCAGATGCTGCAAGGAAACCTTGGCCATTTTCCCTGCTGCCAAACCATGAAAACGCAGTTCTTTACCAACGTGTTCCCATGCGCACAGTTTGCTGAAAAACTCAGTGTACTCGGCGAGGAGTTTAGCCGGCGATTTGCCGACTTTGATGTCCAGAAATGTTAGGTTTGAACTGCTCAGTAATCCCTTTGCAGTTAATGTGGAAAACGCACCAACCAACCTCCAAATGGAGCTAATTGAACTCCAGTGTAATGACACGATTGAAGTCAAAGTATGATGCTGTGGGCGGCCGCCCAGTTTCCACAGTTCATCCCTGACACAATGCTTCAGCTCCGCACCCAAGCTGCTCAGATGCTCTCCATGTTCGGCAGCACTTATCTATGTGAGCAACTTTTCTCCTCGATGAAGATGACCAAAACATCTCACAGGAGACGTCTGACTGATGAACACCTTCGTTCGATACTGAGGATTTCCTCAGCTCAAAGCCTGAGCCCAGACATTGATGAACTATCATCCAAGAAGAGATGCCAGGTATCTGGCTTGGGCACATCAGATTAGATCAGTGTGCAGCAAACTGAGAAATAATTAACGTTTTCTTTATGCACTTTTTCTTGCTACTCCAAGACATGGGCTTGAATGGTTGATTAATTTTATTATTGTTATTTTATTTTAAAAATTATTATTTATTATTATTTAAATCTTATTTAATAAATGAATGTCATTGATGTTTTTTTTATTTGAAATTGGTTTTTGCATATCTGAACTATTAAGTTATAAATTGTATAGTAATAAGTGTTGCTTCATATTCAATGTTAAAGCAAATCTTGTTTGGGTCCATATTAAAAGGTTCATTTGTTCAATGCTGGCCCGCGACTTTGGTCAAGTTTTACATTTTGGCCCACGGTGTATTTGAGTTTGACCACCCCTGGTGTACAGCTTGCTCTGAGGGTAAGTGATGGAAAATAACAAGGGTTGACGCCTATAAGTTTCAAAACAGGACCTGTGCTACTACCTTATATTTGTGTTCCAACCTTTATGTTTACTGTAGTGTATTCTTTGGTATCAGCGCTGATAGAAAGTGCACAATTTTTCTGCTCGCATTTGAAACAGGGTTAAAGAAAGCATAGGCAACGGAAAGGGATGGGCCACAAGGCCCCACCAGTATTTTGCCCAACACAGCATCAGGAATAGAGAGCCCGAGTTGAGGGCAAGGCTAGAGATTGGGTTTGTTTGGTCCCTCCAACTAAAAAGATTATCCACTGCACCTGAAAGAAAGGCTGTTATCTTATATCGTGCTGCAAAAAATCATTTTCAGCTATTCCTTTCCAATGGTACGATCGTCTTCATGCCGAAAATAAACCTGCTCGCCCTTAGAGGGAAGGTCTGTAGCTAGTAAAAATTCGACCCTCAATAAAGCACGTACAATAAGAACAGGGCACCGCCAGCCCCTAGATCGCCGCTACAAAACGTTCAAGCTGCAGAAACTAACAAACTATCCTCTGAGAGAAAAAAAAGCTTTCAAATTGAATCTCTCTTCCCTTTTCCCAAAACACCGAAACCGACCACCTCCAGTCGCCGTGAGGATAAAAAGAGAAAGCAGTTGCAGCAACAGCTCATAAACACATCACTAAATGGAAAATAAAGGACTGTATCATTTGTAAATATCGGCGCTTCCTCGAGATCGAGGCTGTTTTGTGTTCTTCATAAGATAATCTTAGTTGCTTCGCTCAGCTCCTCTTTTTTGAAAGGACTAAACTACAGTATCTGATGTAATCCTCGAAGTCTGGGCGGAAGGATACCAAAGTATTTAGCTTCACCTGCATCGACTCTCTCAGCGCCGGTCGGCGAGTTCTGAGTCTTGTTGCTGGCAACGGCAGGGAATTGACTCTCCACCTCCCACTATCTCCTCCCTAGCGATCTAGCAAAACACTACACCCCCCTCTTTCACAGCACCCTCCTGGCCAGCCGTGAAGCTTCCTCCATTTTGCTGCTAGTGCAGTGTACGTAAAGCGTCGCTCTGCGCCCCCCAACCTTCCAGTCAGAGCGAGGAGGAGGGGCGGGGTACTGACTCCGTCGTCACGTCGGGAAAGGCAGCGGGACGGGCCGGAGTGGCGAGACGAGTGGTCGCTCTCCCTCCCTCCCTCCTGCCCCCGCGGTTCGCCCTTCGCTTTCACTCTTCGGGCAGGGACAGAAGCTGCGGGTGAGTAAACGGCCTGCCAGCGCTCGCGCACATTCTGTGTGTCTAAGGGGAGGCGGCCTATGTGCGCGTGAGATGCAGGGTAGTGGGGCTAGGCGCTGCTGTTCCTGCTAGTAAATGTTTCTGGCCGCCGCGACCCGCCGGTGGTGTAGTTGTTATACCTGACGGGAGAGGTCCTGCCCTTGGGACAGCCGCCGCCACCGCACGGGCCGGCACTTCAGCGAGGAGGGGGAGGGATGGCCTTACAATGTCTGCTCGCGCTGTGCTCGTGGATACATGGCGCCCTTCAGCGCTCTTTTTTCGTTCACATCTTGCTGTATTCTGGCTGCTTGCGTGACACTGGGGGTAGGCTCTAGGATTTTGTTCCTCTGTCCTTCATGCTGTCTCTTTCCCCGTGCGGGTAGTTGAGTGGCTCCCTAGTGCGGGTGCCCGAAGAGGGGGTATTTTGGGTACGTAACGTTGTTGAGGGTGAGAGAAATAAGCGCCCAGCTCTCTCCGCCTTTTCGGGTGTCCGTTCGAGACAGGGTCGGAATGATAGATCCTATAGGGGTATATTTGCCGCTTTCCCCAAACTCCTGTTGGGTCCGTGTTAACTTTGGTTTCGTGCGCGCTGAGCTGTGGAGGCCTTTGCCCAATCCTTTTCCCGGGTCTTTGAAAACACGAGGGTGACACCGAGTTGCCGCGATGACAAACGTCAACTCGGTGCGCCTTCCCCTTTTGATAAAGGAGGGAGCAAATGTTGATGGGTGAATAAGCGGTTCCGGTTTCACAGGCGAGACCTAGAGTGGCTATTGAAATAGAGGTGACCTTTTCTTCTCGTTTTCTTTTTTTTCTGCTTTAGTTTTAAAAATTAAACACACAACCGGCCGTGGGATCACGTGGGAGTTAAATTTGCTGTACAACAATCCACTTTTCCTTTTTGAAAGGGTTAAGGCTCTGATCCTCCACCCCGATACGTTTTTGAAGTCAAGGACAGGGATCGGACGGTGGGAGGCAGGGAACGAACCGGGGTGCAGTGGCTTGCTCTCCCCTATCTTCTCTTCAGCTTGGACAGGGGAAGGGTGTGCGCCCCCTCCCATTACTGTTTACAGAGCTAAGCAAGTGGAACTATCGAGTCACGCAGAAATGACTTGAGCTTCTGTACAGCCCACTGTAGGCCAGGCTTGCTGTAAAAAAACCACTGAAATCCTAGAGGTCGCTTTGTCATCACTTCTATTGATTGGCACGTCTTCTCTCAAAATTTACTCTTGTATATAAGGAAGGGGCATGTTTGCATCTATATAGAATTGAAAGAAAACTATGTATATATAGTTTTAGTTGTTTTATATTGTGAACTTGATTTGTAGCAATCTGCGCTTTTTGAAGTGCATTTAGATTGTTAAAAATCATCTAACAGCCTTATATGAGAAGTGCAAAAAACTAAAGTATACCCAATCCCGGTGAACCAATCACAAAAACATATACCGAGATTCAAAACAAACCTTAAAGTGAAGCAGCCAGAGCAGCCAAGGCTGGGACCTGATGCAGGGGCTCTGTTGCTGACCCCGAAATGTGACACGTCGTTCCTGA
Source organism: Ichthyophis bannanicus (assembly GCA_033557465.1). Lineage (NCBI taxonomy): Eukaryota > Metazoa > Chordata > Amphibia > Gymnophiona > Ichthyophiidae > Ichthyophis > Ichthyophis bannanicus. Next base: position 9,090 of record JAWIIG010000197.1, read on the forward strand.
TGCTGTCTGACTAGTCTTTATGGCCTGCTCTTCTATGCTATATTTTGACGCGGGTGTTGGACATCACCGATAAACTCAGATAAGTGTATTTCTTAAGCACTTACAAAAAGTAATTTTAAGCTATATTTGATTAAAAAGGACTGGCTACAGTGGTTTGGGGTGGTTCCCTTTCCCCTCACTGTGGTAGCTGCTCTGACAAAAAATAAATTGATAGCTTCACTTAAGGTTTGTTTTGAATCTCGGCATATGTTTTTGTTATATGAGAAGTGCACTGGAGATTTGGGTTAAGCTTTCAGGCTGGCCCAACCACTGAGGCAAACTTAGGCTGCTGCCAGGGGTAGGAAAGAGCAGGGTACGCAAAGCTAAACAATAGATGTTTACGGCTGGGGGTGTAGAGCTTAAGGCTTGCTTAGGGCGCCAACACCTTGAACCAATTTTGGGGCCAACCCTATAAGTATTTAATGCTGCTTTAAAATTGTTCGCATATTTTTTCAGACCCGATAAAATAATGATTAACATCTAATTAATTTTGTGCACTAAATCCAAAATAATTTTAACTCTCTTAAACTTTATTCCCATTTTGGCTTCAGTGGTTAGATGTAGGAGCTAAATTTGACTACTTTCTTTCACTGTTGAAATGGAGGCACTCTGATCTAGTCACAAATGACCCAGGTTGCTTTTCTGCCTGTTTAACCATCTTAAGATCAGAAACAATCATGCTCCAGGTCCGTGCTCTTCTTTTGTGGACAGAAGTACTTCACCCCTATACTGAACTGTTGCCCTTGGATTTTTGCAGCCCAAATGCATGCCCCTGCATTTTTTAGCATTAAATCTCAACTGCCAAATTCTAGACCATGCTTCAAACTTTGCTAGATACCTTCTCATGTTATTTAAACCTTCCTGGGTGTCTAATCTATTGCAGATTTTGATATCATCTGCAAAGAGGCAAACCTTAGCTGACAGCCCTTCCACAATATCACTTACAAAAATGTTAAAGAACCTGATCAAGGACAGATCCTCAGTGGTGCATCACTAGTGTAACATTCTTCTTTTCAGTGTGAACTCCATTTACCTGTACCCTTCGTTGCCTTCCACTCAATCAGTTTCTAAACCAGTGAGTCACATTAGGGTCCAGCCCAGGGTGCTCAATTTATTTATAAGTTGCCTGTGTGGGATGGTCTCAAAGGCTTTACTGAAATTTAGGTACATCACATCTAGGGCTCTCTTGGCCCAACTCATCTGGTTGCCCAGTCAAAGAATTTAATCGGATTTGTCTGATAAGACCTGCCTCTAGCAAAACCATGCTGCCTCTGATCCTGCAATCCATTGCACTCCAGAAACCTCACTATCCTATGTGTTATCAGTGTTTCAATTAATTTACTCACCATACAAATCAGACTAGCCTGCATTTCTCAACCTCATTCTTCCGCTTTGTGTAAAGGGACCACATGCGCCTTTCTCCACTCTTCCGGGCCACTCTTGACTCTAATTTTAATTCCCCCCCCCTCTTTTTTTTCTAATATTTTCCTCCTCTTTCTTGCTGTGCTGCTGCGCCTTTTTTATTGTTTGTAAACTGCTGTGATAACCTTGGCTCTTAAGTGGTATATCAAGTGCTTGAAATAAATAAAATAAGTCTGACAGTGGAGCCGCTAGAACTTCCCCAAGTTCCTTCAATATTCTCAGATGTATCCCATCCGACCTCATCGCTTTGTCTACTTTTAGTTTAGCTAGTTCTGCATGTACACAGTCTTCTGAAAATCGTTCAAGATCCCCTTCATGTCTGTTCCTATTTGTGGATGTTTTCTGAGGTCCTGCTCCTGTCCTTTCATCTGTGAACACAGAACAAACATATTTGTTAAGCAATTCTGCTTTTCCTCATCAGCTTCTACATATTCCTTCTTTTCACCCTTGAGTCTGATAATACCACTTTTGCACTTCTCCCTCAAACTAACATATCTAAAAAAATGTCTTGGCCCCCATTTTAATGCAAAAGCTTGACTAGTACTGAGCTGAGATCCTGCTTTCCCGTAAGAGAAAGGGAAGAGCTCATCTGGGAGTTGAACCTAGGATCTCTTGAACCCTAAGCAAGAATCATACCCCTAGACCAACGAGCCAAAACCACAGCTGTTGGGTTGATGTACAGAGCCACAATTGCTTCCTTTTTAATTTTTTTTTAATTGCCATCAAATTGGTGCTGACTCCTGGCAATCCAGCAGCCCCTGAGTTTTTTGGCAAGGTATGACTGGACGTAGATTGCCAGGTCTTTTCTTCCAAGGCAGTGGAGTGTAAAGTGACTTGCCCAAGATTACAGGGAGTACCAGTGGGAATCAAAACCCTGATTCCTTAGGTACTAGTTTGCGCTGCACCACTAGGCTGCTGCTTCAGTGTTTATGCTAAGTTTTCTGCGCTGGTGTGGGCATAGAATGCAAGAAGGAATCTAATGCAAGCATAGACACTATGCAGATGCCTATGTCTACAGCAGTGCACTGTATATTTAAATCCCTGGAGATAAATGGTAATGAAGCAATTAGCTATACAGTGTAAATGCAGTAAAGTGCACAGGAGACTGACCTTTAGATGAGATTTCAATGTGAGGTCTAAGGAGGCATTAAGGGTTAGCTCAGGGTCTGGAGCCAGTGATGGTAAAGAATGTTATGCCTATTTCTTCAGGGTACAGCCCCTGCAACTTTTTCTCTAGCTTTACTGAAGAGACTGCTGGGACGATGTTATGCGTATGTGTTGGATTGCTATCTGGCGCATAGACATGCTATTCTGAGGAGACGCAATCCAGCACATGCACACAAGTGCCTTTTTGTGTGCAGGAAAATAGCTGCTGCTAATACAGACCCCTGCGCATGTGCCTTGCTTGCTCTCCTGGTTTAGTGGCAGGCTTTTTGTGCAGCGCTAATTTGTATGCTGTTTGCTTACCGCGTTGCTGCACAGAGCTGTAGTGCCAGGCTCTAAGAAAGAGTTTCTACATTAAGCTGGACACTCCTAGGGTATGTGAATGGGCTAGCAGGTTGAGAGGGTTTGTTAATGTAATGGCGGAAGATTAGCTGTGCAGCCAGTCTTCCGCCAGTTTCGCTATGCTCATATCTCTCCTTTTCTCAGTCCCTTCTTTGGTTTCCTATCTGTTTCGGTATCCATTTCAAACTTCTATGCTGACCTATAAATGTCTTCATTCTGCTGCTCCTCACTACCTTTTCTCTTTATCTCTTCCTATAATCCTCCTTAGGAACTCCACTCTTCTGGCAGATCCCTTCTATCTCTTCCCCTGCCAATTCCAGACTTCAGTCTTTTTACCTTGCTGCTTTTTTATGCCTGGAACAAACTACCTGAGTCGGCATGCCAGGCTCCATCTGTGGCCTTATTCAAATCCAGGCTAAAAATTCATTTCTTTGAAACTGGTTTTGGATCCTGATCCCTAGTCTCCTGTTCGCCTCCTATGTTTTTCCTTACTATTCCCCTAGATCAGAGCTATTCGAATCTGGTCCTGGAGGTCCGCAGCCCTGCAGGTTTTCGGGATATCCCTAATGAATATGCATGAGAGATATATGCATGAGAGAGCCTGCCAATCTGACTGGTTTATGGCCCTCCAGGGCTGGATTTGGAGACCCCCCCTGCCTTACACCTCTGTCATTTAAGATTGTGAGTGGGCAAGGTGCAGATGTACAAGACATCAAAAAGGTTAGAATGTGTCACATTCCTCCTCGCTTCTCACCACCACCAAAATATTGTTTATTAGACAACTTTGTGGTGGTGGTGAGAATCAAGGAGGAATGTGACACCTTCTATCTACCCTTTTGATGTCTAGGACATCTGTACCTTGCCCACTCACATCTTAAATGACAAGAGGTGTAAGGCAGGGGTCTCAAAATCCAGCACTGGAGGGCCACAAACCAGTCAGGTTGGCAGGCTATCTCTAATGCATATATATCTCATTTTATTTATTTATTTTATTTACATTCTCTTATATACCGTGCTATTCTGCATCGGTGCAGTTTACATTGAACAAACTGAAATTACATTGAACGGGGCATTATAACTTGGAGATAACTATTTTACAGGGAACATGGGCTGTGGAGGGTTAGGTGGCTTACCCAAGACCACAAGGAGCACCTGTGGGACTAGAAACCCCAGTCCTTCCGGCCCAAGGTTGCTGTCCTGTAGTGGGATTTGAACCCCTGACCTTCCGGCCTGAAGTACCTTGCCCCAACCACTAGGCCACTCCTTCACTCCACTCCATCTCATGCATATTCATTAGGGATATCCCAAAAACCTGCAGGGTTGCGGACCTCCAGGACTGGATTTGAGTAGCTCTGCCCTAGATATATCCTAGTCACCAGTTTTGTTGGTCTGTTTTGACTAGATTGTAAGCTCTTATGAGCAGGGACCTTCTCTTACATGTCTCTACAGTGCTGCGTACACCTTGTAGCACTATACAGATAAGCAGAAGTAATAGTAATAGATCAGATTGACAAACCCAATTGTAACAAATTACCAGGACTGGAAGGTATTTACATCTGAGTCCTGAAAGAGCTCAGGCATGAAATTGCTAACCTATTATGCAGAATGACCTTGATGCCAGACTGCTAGGAGGGTGCCCTATGGAATGCTGAATCTTAACAAATGGGGAAAGCATACAGAGCATGGCTTATGGAATTCTTTCCAGTCCACTGTGTGTGTTTCTTTGTGGCGGGTATGAATGTGCATGTTTGTGCCACTACGTATGTGCTTATATGTGTATCTGTTAGTTCTTTCTCTGTCTAATGGGGAGAAGAGATGAAGTGGAGGGCTGTTTTGACAGGTCCCATTTCATAATTGCTGTGTTGCAGTGAATCCATATTAGCATGCTGCAGGCTTTGGACAGCTTTTCCTATAGAAATGCACTGAAATGCTTTTTGGGGGAAGGGGGCCCTGTCCTAACCACATGATAAACCAGGGTGGCATCTTGTGGGGTGGTGTTTTGGAGGTGGCAAAGAGCAGGGAATTTATTTTGATCATTTCAGTCAAATTGATTTACATTGTACATTACCAAGTTTAAGTAACTTGGATTTTTCTGAGGCATTGGAGGGTTAAGTTACTTGCCCAAGACCTTGGAGTGCTAGTGGGAATTGAACCCTGGCCTTTTAGTTCTCAAGCCAGTGCTCTAACCATTAGGCTATTCCTCCACTCCCCAGCTAAACAGTAGATTTTGACAACCAGAAGGGGTGTATGGCTTAAGGCTTGCCTAGGGCACCAACACCTTGAACCAACTCTGGGGCCAGCCCTGTTTTGGGATGGGGGGCTTTTTCTCTTCCACCTCCCACCACATGGTGAAACTAAACTTCTACAGCCACATGAAGTCCTCCAGCTCACCTACTCCACCCCACAGCCTTTTAATTGGCTGGATCCCACTCACAGTCTCTGCTACTTATATTGGAAGCAGGCAGGACAGGCTCGCTCTCACAGGGTGGAGGATTAGAGAACTGCAGTTGAAGGTTTTAAATCCTGAAAAATGTTCATGCTCCTTGCTTCAAGATATTTATGTACAAGTCAGTAGAATCATGAAAAAAGCTAGATGTTTGTCCATTCCTTACCTCCCAAGCACTAAGTACATTTGACAGTACCCACCCAAACGTTTTGACTTTAGGTGTATTGGTAGCTTTCCAGTGCCTTAATCTGACCTTACCTATAGGAACAGATATTCCTTATCGTTCCTCCAGTTCAGTCCTCCACCTCTGGGTAGTGTACCTCCTCTTGCAGCTTGGAGACTGGGCATGTCAAAATCGTGACATCACTGGATGTAGCCTGCTGGTCTCTCCCTTCAGCCTCAGTGTGTCCAGTCTCCATGCAGCTGGAGGACGTAGTGAGCCTAGGTGCTGGGCTTACTTGAGGAACAGATAAGGAGCTGTTAGGGTAACTTCAGATATAGATTTGGATTTTTGTTTGGTCCCTATACTTTAATTCTTTGGTTGCTGTTTCTTAAAAAAAACAAAAAAAAAAAACCCTGTCTGTTTGAGCTGGCCCCTGCCTGTCTTCTCCTATTTCTTTTTCTCCTTCTGGACCGGTTTCACTAGCAGCTCTCTCCTCCTTGCCTGTACGGAGGAGAGCCCTGCAGCGTGCAGCCTCGATTCCCTGCCGGTCCCGGCCTGCAGCGATCCAGCAGAGACAAGCTGCAGGAGGGAGACAAACTCGCGCCACGGCTTTCTGCTCGCTCCTGTGCTGAGCGGTGCCACGCGGGCTTGAGCATTGCTGAACAAGCAGGGAAGTCCTGCGGTGCGATAAACAGAGTTGTCCCCTTTGTTGGTAAGCATACAGTGGCATTTGGACAGGGGGGCCGTGCCGGTAAGCGAGCCGGAGTAGGTGTTCTGTGCGGCAGTGTGCTTTTGATGCCAATTTGGACCTCCTAGCAAGTGGCAACCATTTTGAGCGCATGTTTGCCGCATGGTGAGCTCCCACGGATCGGCTCTCAGTAGCAGTAGGAGGCCTTTGCCCTGACCTGTTAGAGTTAAATTTCTTTGTTTTCCTTCTGGTTTTGAGTTGTGTTAATTTATTTTATTTGTTTATTTGCTTTAGCTGCTTTATTTGCTGAATTTCGGGGGGTCCCTTGGTCATTTCAGCAGGGGATTTCTTCTGTGGGTAGTCTTTAGTTTGTTTTTTAATTTCCTCTCTTTTAGAAAAACAAACAAAAAAAACAGGGGCAGTAATGTCTTCAACTTGCATTTTTGACTGGCTAAGAGTGGTTGGAGCATCCAGCTCATGTCATCGCGCCCTCAGTGTGTTGTCTGCGGCACCCATAGAGGTACAGTCGCTGACCCCGGAATCTGCTGGGGCTGCGCTACAGTTTCTACTAGCGTGGAACAGCAGATGGAGGATAAAGTACTTCAAGATCCTCAGGGTCCAATGGCAGGAGCAGAAGGAGAGGCACTGATGGCCACTCCGTCAGTGTTCTGCCCGGAGGTCGCAGCGGGACCGTCAAGTGCGCTACCGGCATTAGTGTCATGACCGCAGCTCGGGGATTTCTGTCCGGACTTTGTTTTAATAATGCACCAGGTGTTCTGTTTAAGGTGTCAAGGGAAGTTACCTGAGCCCTTGCCGCTTACGAATCCTATGCAGCAGCCTGGGTTAGGAGAGGCTGGCAGCATTTCCCCAAGGCCCCCAAAGAGGTCAAGACCTCATGAGCTTTCACCCCCAGATATGGAGTGGCAAGAGACAGATGAGGCCGAGTTAGAACTCAAATCAGGTATGGAAGAATTGGAAGAAGGAGAAGTACCTGAGCCTGAGGATCGGGTGAAAATTATTCGGATATTCCAAAAGGACGAGCTTACGGCACTTATCATGGAATCCCTCCAAATGCTAAATCTCGCTACCGCACAGTCAGCGAAGGAAGACTATGTGGAAGACCCTATTATTCAAGCGGTGAGGCAAACTCAAGTAGTGTTTCCCATCCACCAGGTGGTAGACCGGATGATCCAGGAGGAGTGGGATCAGCCAGAAGCAGGACTAAGAGGGGTCAGGACTATGAACAGGCTCTATCCCCTAGCGGACAAGGACAAAGAAAAGTTTCATTCACGGCGGATTGACGTGGCAGTGTCAGCAGTTACCAAGAAGACCACTGTTCCGGTGGAAGGTAGCGTGGCCTTAAAGGATGCGCAGGATAGGAAAGTGGATGGATTTTTGAAGCAAACATTTGAGGCTAACACTTTATCCTTGCAAGCTTCCATTTGTGGAGCTTGGGTGGCTAGAGCATGTCTTTGATGGTCTCAACGCTTAAGGCAGTCTAATCAACTGGAATAGGAGAGTGTGAGGGAGCTGACATGGCTCGAATCTGGGTCGGTGTATTTGCGGATGCACACTATGATTTGATCAGAGCGTTAGCAAATAGTATGGCTTCATTGGTGGCCGCCCGGAGATCCCTGTGGTTGAGGAATTGGGTGGCCGATGGCTCTTTGAAGTCGCGCCTCAGTAAGCTTCCGTTTAAAGGGAAGTTGTTGTTTGGCGAGGATCTTGACAAGTTGGTTAAGGATTTAGGAGAGTCCAAGGGCAGAAGACTCCTGGTGGATAAGCCTAAGCAAGGGAAGTCCTTGCCGAACTCTTGGGGACGGCTTAGAGATTTCAGGAGATTTCGTACTTCTTGTTTAGGTGGTTTCCAAAGGGGAAGATTTGCTTCTAGAGCCCAGGGCTTTCATGGGTTTCGTGGAGCAGGTAGAGGTTTCGCAGCGACCTCCGCAGCGGCAAGTCGAAAACCACAATGAAAGGAGGTGGGTCCTGGTAGGAAGCCAACCGATTGGAGGGCGGCTTCGGGAGTTTCTTCCTGCCTGGGCCCAAATAACGTCTGACCAGTGGGTGTTGGAGATAATTCACAAAGGTTATGCGCTGGAATTGGCAAGACCGGTTCTGGACTAGTTTGTAATGTCTCCCTGCAAAGGTCGACGGAAAATGCTAGTGGTCCGCTGTACGTTACATCGACTTTTAGAAATGGGAGCAGTCTCGCTGGTCCTGACCACAGATTATGGCGTAGGACGCTACTCCAGTTATTTCATGGTGCCAAAGAAAGACGGGTCTCTCCTGCTTATCTTGGATCTAAAAGGGGTAAATCACTGCCTTCGAGTATGGCATTTCAGGATGGAAACGTTGAGGTTGGTCATTGTGGCGGTGCGCCAAGGAGAGTACTTCCCTCGATCTCACGGAGGTGTATTTATACATTCCAATCAGAGCGACTCATCAAAAGTTCCTGCGGTTCGCCCTTCCTTGGGGACATTACCAGTTTCAAGCATTGCCCTTTGGTCTGGCGACAGCTCCGCATACCTTCACCAAGATTATGGTGGTGGTGGTGGCGGCGTTGCGAAAGGAAGGAGTCCTAGTTCATCCTTATCTCAACGATTGGTTGATTCGGGCAAAGTCCAAGGCTGAGAGCGTACAGGCTACAAACAAGGTGGTGAAGTTTCTGCAGAGTCTCGGCTGGGTGGTCAATTCGATCAAGAGCCGCTTAGTTCCGTCCAGGATCTCGAATATCTAGGTGTGTGGTTTGACACTCAGAGAAGGAGCGGTGTTCCTGCTGGATCATCAAGTTCATGTCCACTACAGCACCCTCAGCGTGGAGTTACCTTCGCGTGCTGGGGACAATGGCGGCGACCTTGGCGGTAGTGCCATGGGCCAGATTTCATATGCGGCCATTACAGAGAGCGCTGCTTCGCCGTTGGTCACATCAGTCTGACTCCCTGAACAAACGTCTTCCCTGCCCTCCTCGGGTCAGGCAGTCCCTTCGGTGGTGACTGTATCCAGGATCTCTGAAAGCAGGCATGCCCCTGGAGCAGCTGGATTGAGTCTCGTGGGATGGGGAGCTCATTGCGGAGATCTCTTCGTGCAAGGAACTTGGACCATCCAAGAGAGCAAATGGTCAATCAACCGGCTAGAGCTGCAAGCGGTCTGGTTAGCGCTACAGATTTTTGAAGCTACGGTGAAAAGCTGAGTGGTGCGGGTACTGTCGGACAACTCCGGTGGCCTACATCAATCGGCAAGGCGGAACAGGAAGTGTGGCCATGGAAGAGGAAGCAGAGGCACTATTTTGCTTGGGTAGAACTTCGACTACAAGCGATCTCGGGCGGCGCACATTGCAGGAAAGGACAATGTGATGGCGGATTTTCTCAGCAGGGTCCGAGTGGATGCCGGGGAATGGGAGTTGCATCTGGACATGTTTGCGAAAATTGTTCGCAGATGGGGACCGCTGATCATGGATATCATGGCGACCTTCCATTTAGCGAAAATGGATCGCTTCTTCAGCAGGTGGCGAGAGAGGATGTTGGAAGGAATCAACGTCATGATATAACATTGGCTGTCGTCAGGTCTCCTCTGTCTTCCCCCCCCCCCCTGTGGGCGCTCATAGGGTGAGTGGTGCAACGCATCGAAGCTCATCAGGGAAGAGTGCTGTTGGTGGCCCCGGACTGGCCGAGATGCCTGTGGTACGCCGATCTAGTTCAGCTGCTCGACGGGAATCCATGGAGGTTACCGGCATCGGAGGATCTGTTGATTCAGGGTCCGCTTCGAATGCCTCAGGTAGATCGGTTCTCGCTTACGGTTTGGCCATTGAAAGGGCTAGGTTAAGGAGAAAAGGTTATTCAGGCGCAGTCATCGCGACTTTACTTCGAGCAAGGAAAAAGTCCACGTCCCTTGCATATGTGCGCGCATATGGTGTGTTTTTGAGGACTGGTGTTCACAGCGGCAAGTGTGTGTGGCTACAGTATCCGTTCCCTTGGTATTGAGCTTCCTGCAAGACGGGTTTGTTAAGGGTCTGGCAGCCAGTTTCTTAAGGGTTTCAGTTAGCAGCCCTGTCTTGCTATTGAGGCAAAGTCCAGGGAGTGGCCCTGGGTTCTCACGCAGATGTGCTGCGCTTTTTTAAAGCGGTATCCCAGTTGCGGCCTTCTCGTAGAATATTGGTTCCGCCATGGGATCTCAAACTTGGTTTTAGGTGCATTAGCTAAGGAACCCTTTGAACCCTTACATCAGGCGTCAGTTAAGGATTTAACTTTAAAGGCACTGTTTTTGGTAGCCTTCTGCTTGGCGAGGTGAATTTTGGAATTGTAGGTGTTGTCATGTAGAGAGCCATTTTTGTCTTTTTCCAGAGTAAAGGTGGTGTTGCGACCAGTTCCATCCTTTTGCCAAAGGTGGTCTCTGTTTCACCTAAATCAAACTGTTTCCCTTCCAGCTCTAGATTTGGCGGAGGGGAACGTCTCGGACCGTAGTTTAAGCTGCTTGGACATAGAGAGTGCTGCGGCAGTATTTAAAGGTTTCAGAAACTTTTCGCAAGTCGGACCGTCTATTTGTCTTCTTCGGAGGTCTCCGCAAAGGGGAAGTGGCGGTGGAGGCGTCCATTTCCAGATGGACTAGGGAGACGATTGTGTCATCCTATATTTTGCAAGGTCGCCCAGTACCAGTGGGCTTACGGGCTCACTCTACTAGAGCGCAAGCAACATCCTGGGTGGAACACAGTTTTGTTCTGCCAGTAGAAATTTGTAGGGCAGCCACCTGGTCGTCTCTTCATACTTTCAGTAAGCACTACTGCCTGGATGTTCTAGTGGCGAATGATGCCTGTTTCGGGTTGGCGGTGTTGCGATCCGGGTGGATAGGTCCCTCCTAATGATTACTGTTTTATTACATCCCAGAGGTGGAGGATTGAACTGGAGGAATGATAAGGAAATGGCAATTACACTTACCTGGTAATTGATGTTCCTTGAGGAACTCCAATTCAGTCCTCACTCCCGCTCGGGGATTGATTCTTCAGCAGTGGATGATCAGTAGGGGGAGTGTAAGACTACCGGTGAGTATAGCCCTTAATAGGACCGTGATCGTTCTGATCCTTGCTATCTATTTCTTTCTATTCTTTCTCTTCCTTGGCTCTGGCTCGGAGGGGGGGGGAGGAGAAGGGGCAAGAAGCATCCCTCCTTACTGGAGGGGGGGTTAGTTAGCAGTTAGTGTTACGTTATATGTTTAGGTTGAATTTAATGATAGCTACACACTGCCAAGAAAACCCAGGAGCTTCTGGGTCGCCAGGAGTCAGGGCTGACTCGAAGGCACACATTGCATTACAGTGGTGTGCAAACGTCTGGAATCACTTGTGAGTTTTGCGTTTTTCGTACTTTCTAACTTTTTTTTAAAATTTTGCACTAGCCCAGCATATTCATCTTTCTCTTTTTTTTTTTTTTTTTTTTTTTTTTAAATTTTATTTAATTAAAATAACCAAATAAGTAAAGGTCAATCAGTAATACAAAAAAAAATAGAGTAGAAAACTACCTCTTGAAACATATTACAAAGGAAATAAATAACCATGATACAGTCCACATCATGAAACCACTCTGCTAAAACACTCAAAAAGCAAATAACAGGAAAAAAGGGACCTAAGTCCCAAATAGGAGGTCAATATTTATCACTGATCTAATTCCACCACTTTCCTATCGCCACAAAACTTTCTAGATGAAGCACATCAGTAAATACGTAGGAAGCGTCACCAAGACCAATAATGCATTTGCAAGGAAAACGCAAAAAGAATGAAGCGCCCAAGGCTAAGACCTGAGGCTTCAACTTTAGAAATTGCTTCCTACGCAATTGAGTACTGCGGGCGACATCGGGAAAAATATTAATCCCCTGGCCACAAAACATTGTCAACTTCACCTTAAAAAAAGCACGAAGAATACGTTGTTTCACTTCAACTGAGGTAAAAGTGGCAAGTAAAGTGGCCCGCGTACCAATATTGTCCTGTGAGTCCTCCAAAAAGGCAGTAAGATTCTCTAAAGGGGCAACAATCTCATCAAGTTCTCCCTGTACAACATTAACTTGCTTGACTGAGGAGGGAATATAATATAAACAGGAAATGCCAATGGAATCTGAAATGGCCAAAACATCTTTGAAATACTTATCCAATAGAATTTTATGAGAAAGCAAAGATGAATAAGGAAAATTGAGAAATCGTAAATTGCAAGATCTAAAGGAATTTCTCCAGGGCTTCAACCTTATTATGTAACAATAATGAATCCTTTATACCAACAATACTAGACGGATGTAAAGGGAGAACCTGGGATTCCAAAGTCTTAACAGCCAAATCAACAGAAGTAATTTTCTCGTCAAGCGGCCGCAGGGCAACTGTGGCCTCTTGCGAGAAAACACATAAAGAATTTACAGACGTAGATACTTTATTATCATAGACTTTAAAGCCCCCCACAAATCCCGCAAGGTAATCTCCGAATCCGAAGAGACGTGGGAAACTCAGAAGAGCTACCCCCCTCTGAGAACAAAACAGGGGTGGGTAACTTGAGAGAAGGTAAATCCCTTACCAAAGAAGAGGACTGGATAGAATGACCAGATATATCACCAGGAACAGGGCATAATGGAGGAGATCTTCCACCTGAACTCAGAGACAGCCCTTCCGTAGAAGACTGTGCCACCGGAACAGGAGTAAAGTGCTTATCTAAAGGCCCAACCGGTTTAGAATCTCCGGGAGCATTCCCAGAAGCCTTATTCCCGGCCTTGGCCTTCCGTTTCCCCATTATAAAAAGAAAAGGTGAGTAACTCACCAAAAACTAATATATATATACCAGGAAATATTAACAAAAAACAAACAAACAAACAAAACTAAAACATCCTATCCCAACAGCAAACAAATAAGAAAACTTGACAAAGAAACATATACAGCGGTGCGGTGCCGCGAAGTGACGTCGAAGGGGCGTCAAAGGGGCCAAACCCTTTGACGCCCCGTCGACACACACCCCGCGCACACGCCCCGCGTCAAGCATGACCTCAAAAATATAGAACAAAATAGGACCCTGATGGTAGGGCTGTCCGGTGAGTGCCTGGCCGCTGGAGTAAAGGAACAGCGCAGACCTCAGCTGCAGCGGCAACAGCAGCCTCCCGAGCCGATGTCCTGGCTCCACGCACCTCCGTGAAGAAAGCAGCAGGTTCACAGTTCTCACCTCCCGGCACAGCTTTATTCCCCAAAGGGAAGACCCCGCAGGTAGGGCTGTCCGGTGAGTGCCTGGCCGCTGGAGTAAAGGAACAGCGCAGACCTCAGCTGCAGCGGCAACAGCAGCCTCCCGAGCCGATTGTCCTGGCTCCACGCACCTCCGTGAAGAAAGCAGCAGGTTCACTGTTCTCACCTCCCGGCACAGCTTTATTCCCCAAAAGGAAGACCCCGCAGGTAGGGCTGTCCGGTGAGTGCCTGGCCGCTGGAGTAAAGGAACAGCGCAGACCTCTGCTGCAGCGGCAACAGCAGCCTCCTGAGCCGATGTCCTGGCTCCACGCACCTCCGTGAAGAAAGCAGCAGGTTCCGCATATTCATCTTTCTACCATGTTAAAAGGGATACATTTGGCTATTAGAGTTGACTTTTTTGCATTCCTTGCTTCCAATTTAAATACTTTACAGACACTGGGAGATAGCTACTGTGATTTTTGTGGATCCTGCGTCAAAACTGGATTGAGATTGGTCAGAAATAACATGTGCATATTAGATAATCAGGAGGCTGGTTTCACTAACCAATCACAATGCAGATACCTAGCCAACAGTGCAGTTACAAAAACGTGCAGAATTTCTGAATTTCATATGCTTTCTGGCTAGACCATGAAGATGACTCGGACTCTGATATTGGAGGAGCGGTTCGTGTGTCCTTTATGAGCGAGGAAGGATTTTAAAGCCGTCAGCCAGGAAAGTTGCTGCAGTCAGAGCGCTGTTGTTAAGATTGTACAGAAGAAGAAAGAATGGGTTCAGTGGTAGACAAGCCTCGTTCAGGTCGTCCACGTGCATGACATCACTCCAGGACAGCGTACTACGATGCATTTCAGTGACTAATCGCAAGTTGACCTCTTCTCAGCTACTTCGAGAGTGGTCAGACAAGAGTGAGGTCAGTGTCAGCTCATGAAAAGTTCATCGCCGGTGCCTGCAGTTTGGTCTCCGGGGCTGCAAAGCACGGACTAAGCCACTGATGACTGACATACAAGGCGCAACCGGATCGTGTGAGCGAGAAGGCACTCAACCTGGTCAACTGAAATGTGGGGAAAGGTGCTATTCATCGATGAAAGCACCTTCTGCCTGTTTGGTAACCAGACCCACACTATGAGGAGATTTCCTGGAGAGGAATTCAAGCCTGAGTGTCCTCGACCTCACTGTGAAGCATTCTTTGAAGGTCATGGTCTGGGGCTGCATGGCTGCCAGTGGCATTGGACATCTTCACATCGTCGATGAATGGTCAACAGGGCCAAGTACATCACCATACTGCAAAAGTGTATGGTGCCATCAGAACACCAGCTGTTTCCTGGCCGGTTCCTGTTCCAAGATGACAATGCACCCTGCCATCGCTCCAGACAGGTGATCAGCTGGAAGCAGCGGAACAACATCAATTAATGGACTGGGCTGCCCAGTCTCCAGATCTGAATCCAATCGTGTTCCCCCACCATGTCCCCCAGTGGGTTAAAAAAATGTGACCGCTGCAGACAAATGAGGTCAGTGACACACACCCATGACTGTTGCCTGGGACTGGACCAGGACAGCATCTCCTGTGACCTGTGCCAGGCCATGACACCTAAAACCAAGGTCAGAGTTGCAAGAAAAACTGTTCCCCAGGTCCGACTTGGCACCAGCTTTCCCTGATGCCAAACTCCAAGCCCAGCACTTCCCATGAGTTTTCCGAGCATACTCGGAGTCCCGTGGTGGCGGATCCTCCAAGAAGTTCTCGGACCCCAGAGAAAAAAAAATCCTCGAAGTCCACCGAGATTGCACTGGAGAAACCCTGTAAAACCACCTGGAGGGACTCGGGCAGCTCCAACAAGCGCCCTACCGAGGTCCTCAAGAAGGATTCCTCAGCTGGTGGATACCGTGCGAGGTTCCTTGATACCGTAGTCCTTGTTGAGGATGCACCCATGAGAGTGCTGGCGTTTGGGCCTGAGGTCCTCGGTGCCCATGCCGAAAGCTGTGGAGCCTTCTCACTTGGAAACCAGAATGGCGGCCTTGGAGCAGAACATCACTGCTAGCCTTGCCCTGCAGCAGGCAATGATGACTGGTTCGTCTGCATCATCTGCCCCAACGACCGGGCCCCTGACTGGGGGGGAGTCCCCGGTTGTCGAGCCGAGCTCTGAGCGCCATCGGCCTCACGTAAGCCCTCGTGCCAGTTGAGGTTTCTGTACCACTCCTTGGGTATCCGGTCCTCCCTGACCAGTTTCTGTGATTAAGACCCCAGGTCCTCTGGAAGCCGCTGGCCACTTTGCCCCAGCCTCGATATGAGTCGCAGGGCCTTGGGCTAGTCATCACTGCTTCTCCGAGTAGGAGACTGGCGACAAGGTGTCCCTGGAAACCAAGTGGCACATGGAGATTCCCTCAGACCCAGTGCCGTGGCGCCATTCTCCTCCATAGGATGCGGCCTTCCACAACTTTGTCAAGGAAATGGCCAGGGCCCTCGTTGCAAACCAAGGCAGAGGAAGATCCGCACACCGAGGAACTAGAGATTCTCCAGTATGAGTCTCCACCCAAGGAGACTCGTGGATGGTGCTTGTGCAGCCGATCCCAGAGCAGCTGCTACTCAGAATGTGGCGATGCCGGCCTCTTGTGTCGGTGAGCTGGCATCTCAAAGACATCTACCGCGTCCAGAAGGGCCCCGGGTTCCACAAGCCCCACCTCCTACGTAACTCTATGGTTGTCGAGTCGACCATGAAGAAACTTAAGAGCCAGAAGACCTATTCTTCAGTCCCCCCTGGGAGGGACACTAGAGTCCTCAATGTTCTCGGCGCAAGTGTTACCAGGGCTGTATTCTGGGTTGCTGGATTCAAGCCTATGAATTGTACATAGGTATGTAACTAAAGGCCCTAACCCAAAATTTGTCCAGTTTTCGGCAGGGCTTACCGGGGAACCCCTTCAGCAGTTCCAAATCCTGACCTCCGGCTTTGAGTGAGCGGCTTAGGTAGCAGCAGCTGGCATCAGCGCCTGACGCTAAACCTGGTTAGCAGCCCTTGGATCTCGAGCAGTGGGTCCAAGACAAGCTGCTCGACATCCCCTGCATAGGGAAGAACCTGTTCAGCAAACCTATGGCCAACAAGGTGGCTGAGATCGAGGCCAACTTGGTGACTTGACAGAGGCTCTCCAAGAAGACCTCGTCCTTTCCCCGTAAGAAACCATTGGGGAAAAGACCCCCGTTCCCAAGGGAAAAAGGGTCCTTTTCAGCAGAGTCACCCCTACAAGCCCTTCTTGGGCCAGAAACAGGCACAGAAGCCCCAGCTCCTGCTGAGCCGTGGAGGGGGGGGGGCTTTTGACGCACAGGGCAGGGCCTCCCCTCCCCTGGGAGACCGTCACCAGTCCACAGGGGGCCGCTTGGCACTCTTCGCCCACAAGTGGGCCAGTGTCATCTCAGATCAGCGGGTACTGCAGCAGGTAAGGAAAGGATACCTCCTCCACCTACAGCAGGCACCATCCAGGTTCTTTCCAGGAGAGCCAGTGTGACTTCTCCTTCACCAGATCCTTCTGCTCTCAAACCAGGTCTGCTCAGTAGAGCCTGTACCCAAACACCTATGGGGAAAAGGCTTCTACTCCAGATCCTTCCTTGTCCCAAAGAGAACCTGGGGGCTTCGGGCCCATTTTAGATCTGAGAAACTTAAACAAGTTTCTGATGAGGGAGAAGTTCAAGATGCTCTCCCTTGGAACACTGCTGCCTTACCTCCATCAGGGAGATTGTATGTGTGTACTCACATTTTGATCCACCCCTCCCACAGGCAGTACTTACTGCTCGTGGTGGGAGGAGGCACTCCCCGTACAGAGTGCTACCCTTCGGCCTTGCCTTGCCAAGGGTCTTTACCAAATGTCTGGCGGTGGTAGCCGCCCACCTGCGCCTGAAAGAGGCTTTTGACTTCCCCTACCTGGACAACTGGCTCATCAGGGGCAGTACGGCCTCTGAGGTCAGTCAGGCCGCAGAGCATGCAACCTTCTTCCTGCAGCACCTGGGTTCGTTATCAACTTGGACATGTTACAGGTCCAGGCTTCCTCCAAGAGAGAGGGGCAGAACACCTCAGGCAACTGGCATGAGAGGTACAGCACCACCGATCAGTGCCGGCTCCTCTTCCTCCGCCTACTGGGCCATATGGCCTCGACGGTCTACATCACGCCCTCAGTCTGCTTACTCATGCAGACCACCCAGTGGTGCCTACGCTCACAGTGGACTCAGGCCATGGACAGGCTATGGGACAGGGTCAGGGTTACCCGCCAGCTGTCAGAGTTCCTCAACTGGTGGCAAAGCTTGCGCCACCTCCAGGTGGGAATGCTCTTCCAGCACCCATGCCGCAGAGGATCCTGACCACAGACGCCTCCCTTCTGGGTTTGGGGGGGGGCCACATTGCGGAGACTGCTGCACACAGGGCATCTGGTCTCAGGAGGATTCACTCCTACAGATCAGTCCTCTTGAAGCTCAGGGCAGTCTTCTTGGCTCTAGGAGCGTTCTGCCATTGCCTGCAACACTGTCCTGTGCTGATACAGGTGGACAACCAGGTCCTCCATGTTTTTATATCAGCAAAAGGGGGGGCACAGAACTTGTACTCCCTCTGCCAGGAGGCAGTGGTGGTCCTCTCTCAGCACGCAACAACATGTTTTTGTGTGGGGTACTTCCTGGGCCAGGACAACTGCCTAGCAGACAGACTGAGTAGAGTCCTTCGCCCACACAAGTGGCGCTTAAACCCCAGAGTAACGAAGCACCTCTTCCATCTCTGGAGCAGGCCCATGATGGACCTGTTCGCTTCTCTGGACAACATGCAAATACCCTGCTTCTGCTCCTATCAGCTGCACCCTGAGAGAGTGGTGGCAGATGCCTTCCTGATCTCGTGGTCTGAGGGCCTATTCTATGCGTTCCCACTGACCCCCCCCCCGTTAGTTGCCAGGACCCTCTTCTAGGTCCAGAGCGAAAGGGCAGCAGGCCTAGTGATTGCCCCAGTGGCCCAGGCAACCGTGGTTACCTCGGCGTGTGTCCCTGGCGGTGGCACTCCCAGTCCCTCTGGACTGGGCCCTGGATCTCCCTGTCCCAGGAGGAGGGCTCCCTCCTGCACCCCAATTTGGGGTCGCTAACGCTACAGCATGGCTGCTGAAAGGGTACGCTTATGTACGTTTGGCCCCTTCAGTCTTCCAGGAGATGTCGAGGAAATTCTACTGGCCTCCCAAAAACCCTCCACCAGACAGGTTTATCCTTTTAAGTGGAGAAGATTCTCTGCCATGTGTAGCTAGTACTTAAGTATCTACTGCACTGTCACACACAGGACTAAAGTCTAACTCTGAAGGTGCGTCTGAGCATCATAGCCGCTCACCACCACCCGATCGAGGGGAAAACCCCTCTTTAGCCTGCCCTTAGTCTCCAGGTTCCTCCGGGACCTCTCGTTATCCAAGCCCTCTCTCCGCCCCCCAGTAGCAGTGGGACCTCCAAGTGGTGCTCTTCCCAACTCACCAAACCGCTTTTTGAGCCCCTGGCCACTTGCTGTACCTGACTTGGAAGTGGCCTTCCTGATTGCCCTTACGTCTGCTCAAAGAATGAGTGAACTCCAGGCCCTGGTTGCAGATCCACCATATACAAGGTTCTTCAAGAACAGGGTATGCTTTACACACAGCCCAAATTCCTCCCAAAGGTGGTGTCTCCTTTCCCACCTCACCAAGAGGTGGTCCTCCCCACCTTCTTTCCATGGTCACATGCAGCAGGGAGGAACTAATACATCATACACTGGATTGCAAATGGGGCCTGTCCTCCTACTTACAGTGACTCAATCCCATCGCAAAGCTCCTCAGCTTTTCATGTCTTTTTGACTCCAGCAGACTGGGTTTCCCATGACTAAGCAAACTCTGTCCGCTTGGGTGGCAGACTTATGATTGAGCTGGCCTCTCCCTTGAGCACCAGATCACAGAGCATCACAACCTTTGCTCAGTGCCAGTGACTGAGATCTGCAAGGCTGCCACATGGTCTTTAAATTCATACGTTTGCAGCTCACTACTGCCTGGAGAGTGAGTTCCATAGGGACAGTGCCTTTGGCCAGACAGTACTCTGTAGTAATCTCGGGTTATAGGCAACTCCTGCTCTCCGACCCTTCTGTGTTCAGACTACCGGAGTGATAGTGTTTTGCTGGATGCTAGGGTCTTGCAGAAGGTGTGCCCTCACCGAGAGACTCTGCAACTCATGGCTACCCAACTCTGTCGCTGTTAGTGCTGTCATGGTTTGGTCCTCAGCAGCCTGGAGCTAGGAATTCCATATGTGAGGACTGACTTCCTGCTTTTTGTTTTCCTGGAGAAAGCACAGTTACTCACCTGTAACAGGTGTTCTCCAGGGACAGCAGGAATCGGTCCTCATAACCTTCTCTCCTTCCCTGGAGTTGCCTCTCTACATTGTTTTAATTTGTACTGCCGTCCTAGCTGTGTTATCGGATTGAGCAAGATGACACCCTTGAGCGGGAAGGGACCATGCATGCATGGTAGCAAGTTCCAAAGGCTTTCTCTGAAAGGTGCGGAAATGCTCACTGACATCGCCCATATTTGAGGACTGATTCCTGCTGTCCCTGGAGAACACCTGTTACATATGAGTAACTAGGCTTTCTACATGGACAAGCATGGATAAATCAGCCACACATACGGACAATGTAATCTTTTACATCTGTTCTGACTTGCTTTCCCCCAGCTCATAAGAGTCTAAAGAGACTCTTTGGGCATGAGTGTGACTGTTGATTCTCCCCTCGGTATTTTTTTTTCATCCGAGGCCAGATTAGGATGTGTAGCTCTCCCTTGGCATGTATTTCATTATTTTTATTTAATTTCAGGGCTTGACAAATCCCAGGTGCCAAGTCGTCATGGCACCTAAAAATGCAGTCTGGAGCCTTGGATTTCATACGCCCAAATTTTTGCAGAGCTGTTTAAGGAAGCTTGTTTGCTACTTTCCCACTCTGTTCTGGCTCTTTGCATGTTTGAGCTGCATGGTAGAAGAATTTCAGACTGGCCTTGTGGTTTCAACTCTTGCTAGAGCCACATCGTGGTGGAAGAGTATCAAGCATACTGTGCTTTGGAATCTGCAAACAAGGCTAGGAGAATAGGTGGCAACCTTTTAAGCCTGTGTGAAGGCTGGGTGGGGATACGAGAAGCATAGATTTGTGGGGACCTAGGCCATGTTGATGTGTGAAATAGAGGCAATTGCTTTTTAGCTTCATCTATTAAGTGGATTCCATCATACAGTTGGCGGAGAAGGGAGACTTTTCCAGTGATGTGCAAAGGTGCCTTAAGGGACTGATTTACTAAACTCTTTACCTATAGACACAGAATAGGGAAAGAGCCGTAGTCTTGGTAAATTAGGTTTCTAAAAGAGCTGCGGCTGATCTTTGAGAGGATTCCCTCACACACACTCAAGGATAGCGTGGAGAGGAGTTTCAGCTGATGACATAAGGTTTTTTTTTGGACAGGCTTCCTACCTAATTCTTGAGATGGTGATTTGTGGAGGGCATACGGCTCATGTGCTTCTCCAGTGGATCCAGTCATTCCTTCAGGATAACATTTAGATTTTTCTGGGGTCATCAGTGGCCTCCTTGTCCCCAGAACCATATTTTGGAAGCTGGACATCTAAGCTATCCTAATGGTTAGAGTAGTGGGTTAGGAACAAGATACCAGGGTTCAAATCCTACTGCTGCTGTTGTTGATATTGTTTTTGAGTACTGGGAATGATGGAGTGCTTTCTTTACACCTTCTGGATGTTTTTCAGTTAAAATGAGCACTTTTCAGATACTTGTTCGTGCCTTGAGCAAGTCTAGCGTTAGACGCAATACCAGATGTCCATGATGTTTCTGAGATCAGGTAGCGATGTTCAGGATCCTGGGAATGCCTTAGCCACGCCGCCTCCACACCCCTGTTCATAACTTGGATGTCCCCAGAGCTGGCTTCCAGAATAGCTTTGGATGTCTCTAAGCCTGTTTTTGAATGTCCAAGGCACAAATACGGCTTCTAAACTGATCCCCACTGTGTTTTCTTGGGTGGCAAGTTACTGACTGCTTAACAATTGAGCTGCTGACATGGCCTTCAAGTCCTGGCTATCTAAGGGATGTGCATGTTTTGGGGAGGACTCGGACAAACTGATCAAGGAGTTGGGAGAATTCAAACCTCATTGTCTTCTGGAGGATAGGCCAAAAAGACCTTGAAAGTGGTTTGCGTCCTCACGTTATCCTTGTTCCCAGGACTCCTGGAAGTAATGCCTGGGAGGCCTTCTTTTTCTTCCTCTGGCTCTCGTTTCTGGTCTCTGGGAGGCTTCCTCCTCCAGGCCTAACGTCTACCAGAGACAGTGCTTGGTTCGGGGCCCATTCTGAGGTGCCTCCTATAGGCGGCAGACTCCATCTTTTCTACCAGGAATGGGCCCATGTGACACTGCACCACCAGGTGCTAGACATTATTCAATGTGGCATCTTTGAAAGAATGCAGGAATCCCATCCCAGATGCCTTTGTGACATCTCCATGTGGTTCTGCAGCCAAGGGGGCTGTCATGCAAGCCACATTGAAAAGACTGCCCTGCTTCCAAGCTGTTGTGCTTTTGCCGTCTGCTGAAAGGGGCAAGGGCTGGTATTTCATCTGTTGTGGTACCAAAGGAGGATGGGTTACTTTGAGCAGTTCTCAACCCAGTCCCTCTGGGACCTCCAGACCAGTCAGATTTTTCAGGATACTGCAATGAATATGCATGAGAGAGATCTGCATGCACAGCTTCCATTGTATATAGATCTCTCTCATGCGTATTCATTGTGGATATCTTGTAAACCTGACTGGCCTGGGGGTCCCAGAGAACTGGCTTGAGAACCACTGATCTAGAGGGTGCTCACCTGAGGACCTTCCATTTCTGAATGGAGAGGCTGAGATCACTCGTCCTGGGTGGTTCAACGTGGAATTTTCTCACATCCTTAGATCTGGCTGAAGCCTATTTTACATTCCCATCTGTCAGGATCATCAGCACTTTCTGTGCTTCACAGTTATCGACTCTCACTTCTAGCTTGCTGCTCTCCCTTTTGGTCTCTTCACCGCCCCAAGGATATTCACCAAGATAATGGTGGTAGCGGCTGCATCCATACCTGGACAACTGGCTTATCTGAGCCAGGTTGCTGTCATAAGCATATTGAGTGTCTGCCTGAGTGGTTGCAATTTCTGAGATTCTGGGCTGGATAATAAACTACATCAGAGCCATCTAGAGCCTACTCATTCACTAGAGGACCTTGGGGCACAGTTCAACATCAGCACTGGCAATGTTTTCCTGCTCGTAAAAAGAATGGAGAAGCGGCTCCCTAAGCTGACACTACTTTTGAAACAATATCCCTCTAGAATAGCAGTTAACTATCAACAAAATAAATAACTACTATTAAACTTGGTATGCTTTCTTCTTCCAAAATATATTAAAAACAAAAGGGATTAACCTCAGTATTTATCATTTTAGGGCTACTGTGCCATGGCTCATGTCATTTCAGACCATTAGTATGCCCATCACCATACCATCATAGGTCTCTCTCTGTTCATTTATTTATTTATATATATATATATATATATATATAAAAAATTCCTTATCGCTTCTCCGGGCCAGTCCAGGGAAAGGTAGGGTTGTCAATCCCCTATAGCAACTGAGGACTGAAGACTTCAAGTTTTCTTGAGAGGTGAAGCCACTCCCCCTAAGGGTAATCCAGCAGTCTTTCAGTCCTCCGCTGCTAAAGAGATCGAATCTCTATTTCTCCCTCATCAATGAACCTGCGGGTTATTTTCTTTCCTTGTTTTTTCAGCATGTTGATATTGGCTCTAGCAGAGCTGATTTCTCTATAGTCCTGTGTGATTTTTTTTTTTCTAAAGGCGCTATAGCTTTAAGGGCATTAGAGACGTTGAGTGTATTATTCCTGCAGTGTGTGGTAGATCCTGCCTCTGTTCACTGCCTCCGTCTCCTACAACAGAGTGGATCCTGGGGGCTCCAGTTCTTTCCTCTGTCCCGAGCGCTACCGGTTTCACTGTGCTTCCCGCTAGCAGCGAGACTACCTTTACCGGCTCAGTTTTTCTTCCTCTCTGGTGAGTTACCTTCATTTTTTTCTTCCTCTCAGAAGCGCGGGCTCATTAGCGGCACCGGGGTATTTTCCTCAGCGTTTTAAACTTTGGATTTGCTTTTGTTTTTTGTTTTCTTCCGTTTTACTTCGCGTTTGGGGGTTCAAATTAGGATTTTTTCTTCATTGCAGACAAGCCGATTCCAAAGGTAGACGAGCCCGTCTTTGCCCGCCGAAAAGGCGGGAAAGGCGGCCATTTTGTCGGCGCCGGTCAGTGCTCTAGCAGAGCAGCCACGGCCGCATAAAAAAAGGCGAAATCGGCAAAGGACGCTGTTCCGCTTGAAAAGCCTTCACACCTGGCACTCCCCTTCTGTGACTCAGGAAGGCATGGCATCGTTTTTTTTTTCGCCAGAATTTATTTTGGCAATGCACAAGGCTTTTTATGCTACGATCTTGACTTCACCTAATATCCTTCCTTCATTTCCCAATCCTTTGCTGGTTCCCCTTCAGGTTCAACTTAACTGAAGATCCTGGAGAGGGATCTTCTCAAAATAAAGATGTTATTAGAAAAGAGTCCAAAGGGTCCCTTTCTCAGCCTTCTCTTCTCCTGGGTCAAGGGGACACCAGAGGGTTTCTGGCAGAACCAACTTTGGATCTGGATGCAGATGACTTGGAGGACGGGGAGATTGCGCCCCGGGAAGATCCTAATATTTTCAGGGTCTTCCGTAAGAGAAGGAGCTCTCGGTCTCTCATTTCTCATCTTTAGCAGCGCTACACCTGCTTCTTCTTCTGCGTTCCCAGGAACCCGTTGGGTCCTTTCTCTGTGAAGATCCGTTTTGCAGGGCCTTTTAAAAGGCTGTAACAACGGTGTTTCCCACTGCACCGAGTTATCACAGCAGATGATTGACTCGGAATGGGAGTGTCCAGAAGCTTACGCTGGTGTGGTGTGGCAGCCGCTCTATTGTTTGTTTGGGGCTTTCGCTTTATTACCCCCTTCCTGCAGGAGGTAAAGGAAGTTATTTTGCATGCCAAAGGGTGGATGCCATTAATCTCGGCAGTGGCCACAAGACTACCACAGCCCATGGTGGAGGGAGCGGCAGCTCTTAAGGACTCTTCAGGATGAAAAGGTTAGAAATTCTTCTCAAGCAGGCATTTGAATTCTAGCGCCCTTGGGCGCTGCAGTCTGCATTTTGCTGGAGCTGTTATGTGTCCTCGAGCTTCCATTCGCAATGGTTACAATGGGACGCCTTCAGGGGAGGCTTCTTCTGATATTTGCAGACGATGGCAAAAGTTGGAATCAGCCGCTGCTTTATATGGCGGATGCTTTTTGAGATTTGCGTGCAGATTGCAGCTAAGACCTAGGCCCTCTCCGTGCTGCCAGGCGTTTTCCTCTGGTTGCGTAACCTGGTCTTGCAGATGTATCCCTCGCAGTTGCGGCTCAGATAAAATTGCCCTATCAGGGGAAAATTACTTTTCGGTGAGGCTTTTTTAGAAAAAATTGTTAAAAAAAAAAAGATTTGGGCTAATCAAAAGGGAGGCTTGTTGCCTGAGATAAAACCCAAGAAACCCAACCAACGCTAACGGGTTGCCTAGTTTCCGGAGCTCTTGTCGGACTCCCGTAGTTTCGCGGAGGCGCGCTTTGCCTTTGGCTTTGTGTGCGTCCCTTATTCCAGAGGCCCGTTCTACGCTTTTCGTGGCATCCCTTTCGTGGAGCCCAGAGGTTTTGGGCAAGGTCCCTACTTTAGTGCGTCTCAACCTTCATTTAAAAAGGCCGCAATGAAGGTCTGGGGCTGGTCCAGGCGCTGGTTCCTGTGGGAGGACGACTACAGGAATATCTGGCGGCCTGGATCTGACGTTACTTCCGACCAATGGGTTTTGGAGATAATTTCAGAAGGGGTATGCGCTAGATTTCGCCTGCCCTTTGTCACCCGCCTTTGTGATGTCTCCCTGTGCTCACGGTCTGAAGAAACAAGCCATTGCGGACTCGCTCCTTCGCCTCTTGCAGCTGAGAGCGATAGTTCCCGTACCTCTAGACCAATACGGTTGCGGTCGATACTCGATCTATTTTGTGGTCCCGTGCTAGATCCCGTGCTAGATCTCAAAGGCGTAAACCGTACTTTGCGGGTGCCTCACTTTCGCATGGAAACGCTACGTACCGTGATTCGGGCGGTACAGCCGGGGGAGTTTCTCTCGTCCATCGATCTCACGGAAGCCTATCTTCATATTCCCATCAGGCCATCGCATCAGCGCTTTTTGCGTTTTGCCCTTCCCATGGGACATTTCCAGTTTCGAGCATTGCCGTTCGGTCTCGCTACGGCTCCGCGGACTTTCACGAAACTGATGGTGGTTTGCAGCGGCGCTTCGAAAGGACGGTATCAGAGTACATCCTTATCTCGACGATTGGTTGATCAGAGCCGATTCGCGGTTAGCTTCCGTACAGGCGACAGCTCGAGTGGTTCAACTTCTCGAGCAACTCGGTTGGGTGATCAATCAAGCCAAGAGTCACTTAGAACCGTTGCAACAACTGACTTATCTCGGAGCATTCTTCGACACCGGGCAGGGGAAAGTCTTTTTGCCCGAAGTGCGGGTAGAGAAGCTTCTGCAACAGGTCCAAGCGTTTCTACGACTAACAGCGCCGTCGGCGTGGACGTATTTACAGCTCTTAGGGTCCATGGCGGCGGCACTGGATCTAGTTCCGTGGGCCAAGGCTCACATGCGACCCTTGCAGCAAGCGTTGCTTTCCCGCTGGTCACCACAGCTTCACCCACTCTCGCAGCTCCTCCCCTGTCCAGCGCTTGTGCGTCACAGTCTGGAGTGGTGGTTAGTTCGGGATCACCTCACGGCGGGTATTCCCTTACAGGAGCCCTCGTGGGTGTTAGTCACCACGGACGCCAGTCTCTCGGGCTGGGGAGCTCATTGTCAAATCACATTGCTCAGGGTTCTTGGACCCCAGAGGAGAGCTCTTGGTCGATCAATCGGCTGGAGCTTCGTGCGTCTCGTCTAGCCCTGCTTCACTATCACTCTTCGCAATAAAGCTTTTCTCAAAGGGACGGCGGTCAAGATTTCCTCCGACAATGTCCGTCATTGCCCTTTGACTTCGTGTGGAGTCCGCCTATATCAATCGTCAAGGCGGAACCAAAGATTCTTCTCCCCTCTCTCCTCCTCCGAATGTCAGGAGTTGATGGTTTGGGCGTCAGATCCAATCTCATTAGCGATATCAGCGCGCGCCTGTAAGCTGGCAAGGAAAATGTGCAAAAGCGGATTATCTCTCAGCCGCAATGTCCTCGATCCCGTGGAATGGTAGTTGAATGCGGGGCGATTTTTTTTTCACGGAGTCTAACGTGGCGTTGGGGACAGCCAGTGATGGATCTTATGGCACTCCTGCAGCAATGCCAAAGCCAGCCGTTTCTTCAGCAGACGCAGAGAACACATGTCAGAAGGTCTGGATGCTCTCGTTCAGCCGTGGCCCTCTCGACAACACTAGCATTGTAGACTTTTTACCCCCTTGGCCGATGTTGTTCGAGTTGTCCAGCGCAATAAGCACACAGCCCCATCCACCGTCGCTGGATGGTTCTTATCTCCTCATTGCCCAAGCCCTTGAGCCCGCTCCACCACCTCCCGAATTGCCGCTCTGTTCTCGTCGTCCTTGGTATAGCCGATCTCTTGTCGCCTGCCTCATAGCTCTGCCGTGGGCTCTTCTGTCCCGCGTCAAAATCTTGTGTTGCTTCAGGGTCCGATAGCTCCATGCCATGGGTGGGGGGGATCGGCTTCGCTTCTTCTCGCTTCCCCGGCTTGGCTCTTGAAAAAGGGCTCGCTTAAACAAGCAAAGGGTATGCGAGAAGTTCCGTTGTAGCTACCTTACTTCGGTCTAAGCGGCCCCAGGAACTCTTCTCTTTAGTGTATGTTAGAGTCTGGCGTCTTTTTGAGACTTGGGATCGCTTGCCTTGTGGACCAGCGCAATGTGGCAACCAAGGACTTCTACCGTGCCTCATCTATCTACGCTCCTATTTCTCCCGCATGGTGTGGATAAGGGCTTAGCTCTGAGTACCCTTAAGAGGTGCATATAGACTGCTTTACCTTACTTGTTTTCGGGGAATAATTTCTTCAACATTGCCGGGGGGGGGTGGTGCCGTCTTTCGGCGGCGCATAATTCCGGAATATTCATACTCCCTCGTTTTTTTTTGCAGCAGCAGCAAGACGTAAGCATATACCATCCTCCACGCGGCGTCCCCATTGTGTACTCTTGGGATGCTTGAATATAGTGTTCGGAAGACTTTTCTCGGTCGCCTTTGAACAATGCAATTCTGCTCTCTTGGGTTGGGGGGGGGGGGCAGCTCCGGGAGTGTTTTCCTGGGAAAACAGCTTTTCTAGTGGCCTTGTGGGATGTGGTGATCAGGGTCAGGGGAATGCCGGGAGAATTTGGTTGGACTTACAGGCGCGGGAGGTATGTGGGTGTCTTGCCAGGAGCCTTAATCTGCAATTTTCTATTCTACACCGGAAACGAGTTTTTACTTGCTGACACGTTGCCTTCTTTGTCTACCGAAAGTTGCTGTCTGTTTTTCATGTTAATCCGGTAGCCTGCCGGTATTTTCTGAACAAGCGAGGGGTTCGCACTTTATGGACCCGGCTCTCAAGCATTTGGATCTTAGTCCGTGTCGGTGCGGACATACCTTAGAGTTACGTTGCGAACCCCTTGCTCGTGCAAAAACGGACAGGCTTTTTGGTCCAGTGTTGCGCCTAACCCGGGGGTCCCCCGTAAGGGCCAAGCCGCATCAAAGTCCAACCATCGCTCGTATGTGTTCGCTGACGCTATTGGGAGCAGCTTGACGCCTGCCCGTGGCATCTCGCCCGCCAGTTCGGGTATCTCACAGGCTAAACAATAAAATAAATCACTCGAGTTCTGGCGACTTCCTTGGCGGAGTATGCCTTTGTTCCGCCGGATAGATATCTGCAGAGACAGCGTACATGGTCTGCGTTGCATTCGGTTCTCACTAAGCATTACCCGAGTTGGATGTTTCATCGCGGCGGGTCTGCCTGTCCTCACTCAGAGTAGATGGGCGATGCAGTCAAGGACAGTGGGCCGCATCGCGACGGCGAGGGCGCCAGCACGGCGGCCGCGCGCACGTCAGGCGGGGGGCGGAGGTAGGCCGCGGGTATGACGTCGGGGCTCTCTATCGCAGGAGATCGTTCTGGCGGGTCCCTCCGCCTATTAGTCTAGGGGGTACCATCGGGGCAAAATTAATCGTACCGAGCGAAGGGAAGGGGGGGGGGACCTACACAAATTCTCCCTGAACTGGCCCGGGAAAAGAAGCGATTAAGGAAGATGAAATCTAGTTCTTAACTGCTAATTGTCATCTTCTCCTTGAGGCAGTGGCTCTCCGCCCATGAGCCAGTCCAGGGTCCCCACCCCTTTTTTCTGTCGCTATCACGAATATTTTTTCAAGGCCACTACAGAATTTCATCCGTCTGAGTTCTCAGAGGACCGTTTCTTTTTGAGCACACGTCACATTTTGGTGGCTTCTAGATTATCCATTCACGGCCAATCAAGGCTATTCCCCCCCCCCCCCCCCCCTAAAATTTAGCAAAAAAAACAAAAAAAAACCCAAACGGAGCACCTTTGCGTTTTGGCTCCCGAGTTTTTTCAAGGACTATAGTAATGTTATCAGTTTTTCAAGGGTTAATCTGCTCTGTTTTAGTTTCTTTCTTTTCTGTTTAGTTGGCTTTGTCAGAAGGAGGCACTGCCTGGATTACCCTAGGGGGAGTGGCTTCACCTCTCAAGAACACTTGAAGTCTTCAAGTTCCCTCAGGTTTGCTATAGGGGATTGACAACCCTACCTTTCCCTTGGGACTAGGCCCGGAGAAAGATCAAGGAAAGACAATATAGGCAGGGTAAGAACTAATTTCATCATCTGTCTGACATAGGACAAAGGAGAAATTAGACTCTTACCTGCTAATTTGTCTTTCCTTGAGTTCTCTCCAGGCCAGTCCAGGAAACCGTAAAAAGGGGTAGTCAGCCCCCTCCATCAGCTGAGGAACTGAATTACACAGTTTTGCTGACACATTATTCAGCTCCCCCTAATGCCTGCGAATCACACTCTTCTATTGACAAAGCAGCTTGCCCTGAACACTACGAACCAAAACATTAAACCGCAAACCCAACTCCAAAACCAACCTTAGCCTACTCTCACTTCGATCTTGAGAGGCCTTGTGTCGTTCACCTCTCACTGTCTATATCCTGTGATCTTTTTCTCTTCTTTTTTTTTATAAACAACTCTAATTCTCCTCAGAATGGCCCTTACCACCACTCCCTACCCCCCTCCCTAGGAAGGGGAGAGGTAGAAGGCAGAGCCGCCCCGAAGATCTGTTCTAGCCAGGCTGCCCACATGCTTAGCCTCGAAGCTCAAGACCAAGCCGTCTCTAACTTCAGAGAACATCAGCAACCCCTTCTGCAGACTGTACATGCTACTAGCAACCCTGCTAACCTGCGCAAATGAACAGGACTGGGCCCTGTATGGGCCCAGAGAGAACTCAACAGCAAAGACAATTAGTAGGTAAGGTCCTGATTTCTCCTTCCTCCTCTCCTCGTTTCTCCAGGCCAGTTCCAGGAACCGTAGGGATGTTACCAGAGCAGTACCTAGAAACCTTGGAGGGACCCGCAGCGCCGGCCATGATAGCCGAGGCCCCAACATTTGCGACAACCCACCCCCCCCCCCAGCCTGTACATCTAAGCGATAATGCTTCAAAAAAGTGTGGAGAGGACGATACCAAGTTGCTGCCTTCGACAGATGTCCACCAGTGGAATCAGAGTATTCCGTGCCAAGAAGTGTGCTTGACCTCGAGTAGAGTGAGCTCTCAGACCCCTAGGAGGAGACCTTCCACGCGCAGGCAGAAATATGCTGCACGCCAATAGCCGCCTTCACCCACTGTACAATCGAGGCTTTGGAAGCCACCTCACCCTTTACAGGGTCCTTTCCAAATATAACAAACAAACCGGTTCTGTCTTACGGAAAAGACTCCGTTCTCTTAAGGTATCTTCGGAGCACTCTTCCGAGGATTCCAGCCGCCGAAGCCTATGATCCATTCCATCCCTTGCAAGATTCTGAAATGTTGGAAGCGAAAATGGCTGATTCAAATGGAAACGTGAAACCACCTTCGGAAGGAAGGATGGCACTGGTTGCAAACACCACCTTCTCTGCAGAAAAAACTGTCTAAAAGGCTCCCTTCAACGAGAGCGCTTGAAGATCCTGAAATCCGTCTCGCCAGAGCACAATGCCACCAGGAAGACAGTTCTTCCAGGAAAGATCCCGTCAACTCGCCACGACCGCCGGGCTCAAAGGGTGGTTCCGCCAGCACCTCTAGAACCAAGGTTCAAATCCCAGGGAGGAACTACAGGCTGGAACAGGCGGTCACACATTCTTAACAGCCTAAAAAAAACGAACTACCGTCCGGGTGCATTTGCTAATGAGCAATTCCTGACCACCCGTCCCCTATGAACAAGCCAGTGCTGCCAGCTGAACTTTCAGAGAACTTAGGGCCCTAGATCTTTATCCAGACCTCCCTGTGGCAAAAGAGCAATATGGTCCGGCAGGTGTAGAGACGAATGGCTTAATGCCCCTCTCTGCCACATTCCAAACTTCACAAAATGCGCCAAATTCGTATATAAGACAAGGACGTTAGAAACGCTTCGTTGGACCTCAACATAGTAATTTATGACCGCCGCTGAGTAACCCCCGGCGTCGCAACGGCTCCCTCTCAAAAGAGCCAAGCTGTAAGCGAGAAACCGATCTCACCTGTGGTATGAAGGACTGGACCTTGGTTCAACAAAAGGTGAGGCGACCTGGGTAGATTCCACGGTTGGATCCACCAGCAGACCAAAAAAAACCAGATCCGCATACCATGGTTCCTTCTGTGGCCAAAATTCCGGCACTATGAGAATCACCTGCCTGTTGTGAACTCCTATCCTCTGATAGGAGCCGACCGATCATCGGCCATGGAGGAAATACATACAGCAGCCCTTCCATTGGCCAAGGTCTGTTGCGACAGGGCATCGAGCGGTCAACGATTTCTCCGAATATGTTCTCTGTGCCTGCTGAAGAACCGTTGTGGCCTTGTGTATCTGGAAAGCAGTGGCCATCAGAAGTCCATGATCAGCTGCCCCCACCCGCCTATCCCGTGATGTCCATGAAAACACAGCCGCATTTAGCTCCCACTCTCCTGAGATCCAAGGCATGGTTTGACTGGAGGTAGTCGGC
>JAWIIG010000198.1:0-40356 GCA_033557465.1 Ichthyophis bannanicus
CACCCTATCCAGGCTATTCCCACAGTACCTTGCTCCTCATTAGGCACATTGGCAGGCCAATACTGGCACAACAGTGCTAGCAAGGGTGGGCTGTGGAGGGTGTTGGCAGCCACTACACCATGGATAGACAGACACACAACTCCACCCCCCAACACCTATGCCAGCATTGTGCAACTATAGAGGTGTTTGGGCCGCCATGGCCACCATACCAGTCCGTGGCACAGTGCAGGCAGGCTTGGGTATGGTAGGGTCAGCAATACTGGTGGGGTCATTCTGTCAGGATACCAGACCGGAGGTCCACACTCCACAGACATCAGAAAGGTTGCTATGATGCAGCTCAATCAGCCAATTGTGCTCTAAAACGTTAGGAATTTCTATGATCTGCCAGTTATCATAGCAAACCTTTTGATAGCTGGTGTACAGTTTTCCCATGTTTAGGGGTCGGCATTGCTAAGGTATGCAAGTGCTAGTATGGGGAGATACCAAGCAGGGCCCAACATCCTGCCTCTTCACGATGCTTGGGATCATGGAAAGCCTGTGGGTGTGGGTGTGTCTGTCCCGTTGGCCGCCTGCTCTAGGGCAAAGGTCCAAAACTACAGTCCTGGAGGGCCAAACACTATTAGGATTTTTCATGATGTACAAATGAATATGCATGAGATATAGTCTGCATATCATGTGGGCAAGTGCATAAGCAATGCAGCACAGCCACATTTATTAGATTGGCAGCATGGAACCTGGAAGGTGTTTGGCCCCCTCCAGGACTGCATTTGGGAGACTGTGTTCTAGGTAATAGGAGTCAAGTTTATGGTGTCCTGTGATGACTGTAGGGTGTAAAATGTTAGTGTGTTGGGAATGTCTACCGGAATCTGCACTACAGGTTATGTCTGTATTAGCACGTTGTATGTGAGTGGGTAACGTAGGGGGGCTGGGTTGGCAGGAACCACAGCTGGGACTGGAACCTGTGATATTTTGCTATGAATCGCATGCTGGCTGTTGGCACTGACACCACCATGGTTTGCCACAGAGACAGGGCATTCCATGGGCGATACCATGACCTGTTCGTCAGACAGGGCCTGTCTGTTGCAGTGCATGGCACCCACCTACACAGGGCTAGGCCACGGTCTGCTCTGGGCAGCTGTCACTGACCCCTCCACCACCAGGACCCCTCTGCCACCCTGCTGGACATGCCCGTCGGCTGGTTTTGCTGGTGGAGCGCCGTCTCAGGCCACAAATTGTGTGGGTATGGCAGTTAGTTGCTATGGTGCAGGTTATGGGTTAGGGGTGACTGCATAGATGTCCACGCTTCCCACCAGCACCGCCTGCCAATTGTTCTGTGCCCTGTGGGGGTACCTGCTGGGTAATATCCCCTGTGACACTGTGGGAAGCACACTCATGCCCAGGCTTGTGCCTCCATCAGTTGATGTCGGTCTGCGATACTGTTTAATCCTTGTTCTATGGGCCACCTAGGCATCACCCTAGTCCGCAATGTCGGCCCTAATGCAGCACAGCATCGTGCCATCTGAAGCCCTCTGTGTCCCCTTTCCCAGCATCTGTCCAGTTGCTCCATGCCAACATGCCCGCCATGCTGTTGTGGAAACATGTGCATGCCATAGGAAACCTGTCCAATGGAGAGGGAAAACCCAGGAACAGCGCGATTTCAATGGGGGATAATTCAACTTGTTATGGGGACGGATAGTAGACCCTTCCAAAATTCATATCCTTTTTTTGGCGCGGTCTTGTGAGTGTTTTGGGACATTTTCCATTAATATCACTATTGCCCAGCTTGGTTGGGTTTTTTTTAAATATTTGTTGGGTTCATTTTCATGGTTTATTTGCACTTTGGACGTTTTCGCCCATGTATCACACTTATAACTTTGTTGTTTGGTTTCCCTGATTTTGCGTGTACAGGCTGACAGAAAACAGAGAGTATGGTTTCTCTTCCCTTTAAATCAGCTCTAACGCCAGGGATGTCACTGGGCGTTAGTGTTTCAGCCTCGGGATTTCATAGCGTTAGTGTGCAGAAAGCCTCTCCCCGCCCACTCTCCAACCATTGACCCCTTGTCTTCAACCCTGGGGAGCCTTCCTCCGCCCTCCGGGAGCCTTTCCCCGCATTCAGCGCTCCTTTGCACCGCTGCGCGCGTGTATCGCGCGATAAGGTACCTCTGCGCATGGAAAAAAGTCGAATTATCGCGCAATAAGGTACCTTATCGTTTGCGATAACGTACACAGAGAGAACATTAAGACGGTTTAGTAAAAACATACCCCTTAGTCTTGAAAACTGTTACACCCCGTTGGAGAGGAGGGTGACGTTGATAAATCACTAAACGGAAGTGTAGAACAAAGGTTTATATATGCAGTTTAATATCTTGGAGCAACATGGTTTAAACCAAGAGGTAAATTTGTCTATGTTTTTTGGGATTGCTAGGTAATTTTTACTTGCTTTTATTTTATTTGTACAGACAATTTTATAGTGTGTTAACACAGTCATGTATTAATGGATGGTTTACATCCATTTAATTATTGAGTTAGAGCGGATGTAATATAAACGAAAGATATCACAATATACTAGCAACACACAATTTGTGGGGTAACACTAAGCCTAGGTCATCGTGAGCACCTTTTCTCAGTGGCCCGGACAGTAATGTAAGAGAGATAAAGAATATACTTGCAGTGTTTACCCGAAGCTAATATTCACTTGAGTCTCAGTTTCATTGTAGAAGAAGTCATGATTTTTACTATATTTTGCAAGCCTCTTAATTATCCATTCACCTTGTGGGATAGCATGTTATTTACTATAACAATTTTTAGTAGGCATACATCAAGATTGAATACATTACAATTCACACAGATGACCTTGTGGTTCCCCTAATAGAGGTTTTTTAAGTTTTTTAACCGTTTTAGTGTCCCCTCCCCCTGACTTGTTATCACGATCCGCCATGCTTTACTTCTTTTGATCTGGTCGCAGAGATAATAGGTTAGCCATGCCTCTATCCTTTGATACAAAGGCAGTGACAAACAGATAAGCCAAGCACCACTTCCTTGTACTTTTGGGCGACGCTTTTTCTAGGATTCTATAAAAAGAACTCCATGGCGATCAATTGGTTTTCTAACGTTGTACAAGGTACAGGCAATCTTTGACTTGACAGTTGCTAACCATTGAGTGTTATTGCACACAGAGCCGTTTCTCTGTAGTTTTTATTTAGAGCAATTGGCAATTTTACATCAAAAATCAGGTAACGGTTTTAATAGGGGTTGTCAAGTTCCGTTTGATATTGTTTAATAAAACAGTCAGGACATGTGAATGATAAGCCTATGCATTAGGCGAGACAATTGTCTATATGTATTTTATAATACACTATAGATACCATCTAGTGTGGAGGTTTTGGTTTTATTCTTTCATTCTGGGAATCGAGTTGCTAAGTACGTTGCACAAGTTCTAATTTCGGCATCATTTTGCAATGTATAAAGATTATCATTTAGCAATTAGAGAATGTCCCCCTTTTAAGTACAGATTTGATATTACATACTGGGCATAATGAGTGTTGATAACTACTATTAATTTATCCTTCATTTATAATTCTTACATCAATAGTAAGTTTACAAAAAACAAAAATTTTGTATTAAAATGATTACCGTTCATTCTTAATTTTTTGCAGTTGCGTCAATTGTTGTACTTTTTGCGCCGATTACGATATGACAATACACCATTATCTACATTTTCTCTTATAGAGCATCTTTTAAGATGAATACTTTATAATTCACATCTTTGAAAGCAATTGCTTATTCTACAACCAGCGAGTCTATGATTGATTTCAGTACACACATCATTAGAAATCGACATTTTCACATGTCTATATACTTAGGGGTATGTTTACTAAACCGTCCTAATTTGGCGCCAGGCGCTAGTGTGCAGGATGCCATATAAGAGTGTGTGGGCGTGTCGGTCTTAACATAGCAAAACCTGGATTATCGTGTTGTTTTGTGCTCTGGCGCGCATGCTAGTAGTGCGCCGCAAACAGTAGCACATGAGAAGAAACGCGAGCAGGAAGGAAATAAGCAGGCGCCGCTGATGTGCAAACAGAGGAAGTAGGGCTGCAGCACAATGGTGAAGCCACTGACAGATGAGGCAGGAATCATGGGTTCAATACCCACTGTGCCCAAGGAATAAGGCTGTCTGAGGCACTACCTGTTATGTGTAATATTGCATTATGGGAGGCATTGTAATTTTATTTTATTGTACTGCTGCGAGCGCATAACGCACTCGCAAAGTGCTACTGTAACATAAAAGGAGATGCATTAAGGCACCCCATACGGTACCCCAGAGGGCACCTTTTTTTTTTAAATTTTATATTGATTAATTTATACATACAGCAAAGAAAACATCTTGAAACAGAAATTGAGAAGGGTACAAGGCAACCAATATTACGGACTTAACAGTCCCAGCAGTAAACAACAAGAAATTATATCAAATACTCAACTCACTCTAGTCCTCAATTGGGGAAATACCAAGAGGAAAAAAGAAAAAATAAATTTAGAACCCAAAACCAATAAGGAAATAGATGGTGTGAAAGGCCAGCTAAAGTTGCACATACTCAAACAGCAGAGGATGGGTAAACACCCATTACCCCCTAATGACGGCCTAATGAAAGTAAAGCAATTGTGAGGGCTCAAAAAAAATATAGGATTCCGACTGATATTTAATCAGACATTTACACGGAAAATTTAGAACAAAGAGCCCCCCTAATTGCTGAACCCCACGGGGCGAAGGAGGAGAAACGAAAGTCCCGCCGCCGTCGCTGAGTCTCACTGGAGAGGTCCCGGAAACATACGAACCTGTAATCCCTTAAAGGCAACCATTCCGTTTTTTAAAAATTAACTTCCTAAGCCATTCGTTATCAGAAAAAAGAGCTAAGCGTAATCAATAAGGTAGAGGGACATAACCTGGTCCTGTGAGGATTCCAGTAAAGCAGTTACATTCAAAACATCTACTTTAGGACAGGCCCATAAACAAAGCTCCCCACCCTCAGGCAGCAACGTTTTCCCCGAGGGGAGAGATAGTAAACTTTTGCACATAGGGGAGTGCGATTCAGGAGGGACAACCCAAACGCCTTTATTAAATGATTTCTTAAACATATCTCTTGCAGATAAGGATAAGCATAACACTACGACCCACAAAGTCCAAATCAGAGGGCATACTATAAAATGCACTGTCCACCCAGGCACCCTAGAATGGTCCGTATAGTGCACTTTATAGGGTGGGGGGGCGGGTTATGGGGCGCCGCAAAAGGTCATAGCACTGTTTTTGATGGCCACACTGTGCAATTTAACGCCCATGAAACTCGTAAGGAGGTTGCGCTGACATGCAAAAAAGAGAAAACAGCAGTGTTTGTAGGCACATTGGTTAAGACAACTGGCTGATTGGTGCAGGGGTCATGGGTTCATATCCCCCACTGTGCCCCCAAGGAATAAGGCTGGCCTGAGGCATAAACTGCTACGTGTAATCTTGCATTATGAGGCAATGTAATATTGTTTTAATTAGTGCCGCTAGCAAACACACTCTCAAAGCGCTGTAACATAAGGTGCCACATCAGCCACTATATAAGGACACTCCAGAGGGCATACTATAAAAGGTGCACTGTCCCACCAGGAACCCTAGAATGTTCCTTATAGTGCGCTTTATAGGGTGCCATGGTATGAGGCGCCGCTAAGGTCATAGCACTGTTTTTGATGGGCAGCCACTGTGCATTTTAACGCATGGAAATCTTAAGTAGGGGCGCTAACATGCAAGGAAGAACAGCAGTCTGTTGTAGCACGATGGTTAAGGTACTGACTGTATGGTGCAAGGGCCAGGAGTTCAACTCCCCAGTGTACCTAATGAATAAGGTGGGCTGAGGTAATTCCTTTTTCTGCTTGCAACTGCTTTACAACAATCTGTGTCTGGTGACCATGTCTAGAGGGTGGAGGAACCCCAACCAGTGCCATAAATTAATGGCACCCTTTAGGGTGCACCAGAAGGCACATCCTAAACAAACACGTCAGCAAAAAGGCGAATTATAATGTTCCCCAGAGAGGCCATGTTGAAAGGTTGCCAACTTCCAGATACCATAGTAGGCACCGCCATAAGCAGCATGAATAGAAGGTGTGGTGTAAGATTGCCCCAAGTATTGTATAGGTGAACCCAAAAAACGTTGGCCAAGCGCAGTTAAGGTTCCCCCAATTTTGAAGGGCAAGAGATGTTATGTGGCAAACACATACGTAACCCAAACAGCCACAGAGCAGAACGGGGAAGGAAAGACAATGCATAAGTAATAAGAAGGATGTAGATCAGGGCTGATGGACCACACAACTCGGCTGCAGCCCCATTTTGTGTTGGGCCCCAGATTAAGAAAAAATGGACAAAACATATCGGGGGCAGCTGTAGCTATGCACAGAGTGATGGTAATGTTACCATTGCTATAATGACAGTGTGTGACAGAGGATGGGAAGATGTGTGCAGCAGAGGAGCCAGAAAAGGCAGGATAGGTGAAAATATCAGGATGGACAGTTGGAGTAGCAGTGCTAGGCAGAGCACACACAGGAAGAGGAAACAAGGGAGAGCTGCAATGCAGGAATGTGTAGGAGTGCAGGACGTGGGGTGGTAGCAGCAGTGCACATCAGGGTAGGATGGCACACAGCTGGCAGACAGAAGATGGACAGAGGGATGATTCTCAACTCTGATGAAGGTTACAATGGGCTCACAGACAACAGATCTGCAACAGATATGAATGTCACACGAATGAAAACTAGTTCTGCAGGGACAAGCATACAAATGAAAGAGAAACAGAGAGGAATCGACACCTATGACCACTACCACAAATGGCAATGCACAAACCGGTAGGCCACACCGCCAATTGGAGCTCATTAGCAAAAGGCTGCATTCAAAAATTAGTGCAGGGCAGCACACAGGACGCCTGGTGGCTGTCACGGACAGGCAAACCCCCAACAGTAACCATGACCAAATGCACAGGCAGATCTGGCTTGTATACAGATCAGACCACAGTCTGTAATTGGGACCAGAGGAACATGCACAAAAACAATGAAATGTTATGCAGTGGATTACCGCATGCAAAAGAGGAAAGAAACTAAACCCCAAGGGCAGCAAGAGGATGCTCTGTTGGAGCTGGTGAAAAATCTGGAACAGGAACAGGAGAGAATTAAACATGGCAAACAGGTGTACCCCACACACACCAGATGAACCACAGAAGAAATACAAAACCCCCAAGTGCACTGCCATGTAAAAAAACATAAAGAAAGAGACCTATGTAAACAGATAATATGTGATGGCTAGGCAGCACAGAGGGCACACCTTGGTGTACAGTGAAGAGAGGGAAGGGTGTGTGTAGGGATGATGAACCTGGGGTACCTAATGGTCCAGTTAGCACAACAGAAAAGAAAAAGATATAACCACATGTGGGGGGATCAAAACCTGCAAAAACTAGGGGAGTTACAACACATGCCTCTAACCACTTACCCCAAACAAGCTACACTGACGCCCACCCAGCGCAAAAATAAAGAATAATACCCTAAAGGGAGGGTGTGTATGGGAACCTGTACTACCCAGGTGATGTGTGGCAAATCGGCTGGCAGATACCACAGCTGGCCACCGTACAAGGATGTGAGCACAGGTGGGCCAATGCTACATGACCAGCAAATCAGTAGATACAAGTGTCAATGTGATCAAAGAGTGGAGGAGTAGCCTTAGTGTTTAGAAAACTGGCTTGGACACCAAGCAACCAGGGGCTCTCAATTTACACTAGCACTCCATGTGGCCTTGGGCAAGTCACGCAACCCTCCATTAGTTTGGAAGAAAGACCTGACAATCTACGGCCTGTGACACTGACAAGAAAACCCTGGAGTCTCTGAGTCACAAGGAGTCAGGACTGACTCAAAGGCACACAATTTGTATTGCAAGTTTGTCACCATGATCAAGCAGCAGCAGAGAGACAATGTATATCAAAACACATATGTTTATTTGGGGTCATCTTCACAGATAGTGTACGATCCCAAATCCATAATATCAAGGTGAGTGGAGCCAAGGTGAAAGGGACAGAAAGGTCACTGGACCGTTTACAAAAATGAGGGGCCAGGAGGGACAAAAATATGCAGCACTATGCATTAGACCTCACCGCCCTCATATGCTGCCGCAAGCCTCAAAGTTTGTTACTCACATATGAGTGCATGTAGACAGTAGGCGGTGCATGATGAGGGACCCAACACAAATCAAACATGATATGGTTCCCTAAATTATATCTAATCTGGCAACACATTGGAGGCACACAAATGAAAACAGCATATGTTGTTGAAATGGTTGTAACTTTAGAACCACAGATTGAAAATCATGTTACAGCTATCACATAATGCCTGATATAGGAATCCAAGCGGCAACAATGTAACCCTAAACAATCATCTACTGCCCAATGAGGATAAGTAAACAGGTAGCAAGAGGCACATGAAACACAGACAGAATTCACAATGAAAACTACCGGGCAGAAACATTGCAGAGATAACACCATGCAGGGAGGTCCCCCTGCACCGGTTGGGTGTGTAGACAGTGTCTGTACACATATATCACCATACATGGAAATATGCACAATTGACGGAAGACAAACGGACACTCATACTGAGTAACTCCAAATAGACGTGGCAATGTGAGTGTCGTCACCTCAGGGGATAAATAGCGACTGTGCAGACCATGCAAAGCAAGGTTTGTAAATCAATGCCGAGCGGAACGTCTGTACAGTAAACAAACACAAGAAACAGGATATAGAGATGGCAATTAAGGGCAAACATGTTACAGTAAACCACACAGATGCCATAGTGTTTTTACCACGTCGTGAGGTGTTTTCCCAACTTAGTCCGTCATATGCATATGCACCATTGATATTTCACATGGATTCAGTGATGCCACCCATGCATGCAAAGACCCCTTGTTGATTGAAAACATCAATCCAGGAAATGCTGGCGTGCATTAAAGCGGTGTTGTTTGCAAAACCTGTATCAGCTCCAGGTGGAGATTAGGTGGACCATAGACAACAGGACCTCTCCATCGTCACCCCTATGCCACACGTTATGGCTGTATGCTTGTGTTGAAACAAACAGATGAGCATATCCTGTGTTCCATGTCACACACATGGCCAAAAGAAACAACATGTGGAGGAATGTGCAACATACAGTGACAATGGCAGTCCCTGATTCACACATGGAGACCAGTACACAGTGTGCAAAGGGTCCAAAGCGTATCTGCAATCCACCACGTCAGGGTTTAAGACTATCCTTGCAACCCTGGGCATGCATAGTTCAAGTGTTCACATCCCAATATGCCACAGTACATGAAACAGGGGGTTCCCTGTGTGTCTCCTGTGATGAGCACGACTCCCAACCAGAAGCACGGCTAGAGCAACAGTGTGTTTGGACAGGTCTGTCATGGGCCCAAAGTAGCAATCCAAAAAATAATACGGCCCATCCTAGGCATGTGTCGCACTTGCACAGGTCAAACATCCTATGGCACCATTTTCCAGGGAAAGTTCCATGGTGTTCTGTCCCCCAAACAGGTGGGTTATGGCGATGCCACATGCACTGTAATAGATGTGTCTGGTTTGTTCTCTGCCCTGTGTCAGAAGAGGAGAAATAGTGTATTGGTATGCGCGCTGCCACATCAGCACAAATTGCATAGAGTCAATCATTAAGACAGCACATAATGAAGGATCACACAGGCAAACATGACATGATCACAACACAATAAACATTGCATGTTGGGGACATTTAAAAATTGGAAGCATATACACTGTGTCACATGGATATGTTTCTGTCCATGCCCATGTGACACAGGCGTTTCAGAGCGCCATCCTATGTGCAGCAGCGTTCGTGAACACAGAGCCAACATGAAATGTATATGACACAACCAGTAAATCATTAACATGTAAAGGCTGATTTCATTACCAAAAGAACAAAGGTGCAAACTACCTTGTGCTTGCATCAGGTGTATGTCTTGAATCCTCTGAGCCACTCAAAGGCCTAACAGGTCACAGTAAAGGGATTGGAGGATCGCCAATGTAACACCATTTTTAAAAAGGGTTCCAGGGGTGATCCGGGAAACTACAGACCGGTGAGCCTTAACGTCAGTACCGGAAAAAAATGGTAGAAAACCATCATAAAGAATAAAATTACTCAGCATGTAGATAGTCGCAAACCTAATGGGAGACAGCCAAACAGGGCTTTAGACAAGGAAGATCTGTCTTTACTAATCTGTTATGTTTTTTTGAAGGAGTGAATAAACAGGTGGAACAAAGGTGAAGTCGGTGATACTGTGTATCTGGACTTTCAGAAAGCCTTTGACAAGGTCCCTCATCAGAGACTTTTGGCGAAACTAAAGAGTCATGGGATAGGAGGCAGTGTACTATTGTGGATCAGGAACTGGTTTAAAAGATAGAAAGCAGAGGGTAGGGCTAAATGGCCAATTTTCCCAATGGAGGAAAGGTGAATAGTGGTGTACCCCAGGGATCTGTGCTGGGGTCCTCCGCTGCTTTTTGGCATATTCATAAAATGACCTGGAAAGTGGAAATAATGAGTGAGGTTATCAAATTTGTGGATGACACAAAACTATTTAAAGTTGTTAAAACCCAAGAGGATTGTGAAAAATTGCCCAGAGGATCTTGATCAATTGGAAGACTGGGCAATCAAAATGGCAGATGAAATTTAATGTAGACAATTGCAAGGTTAAAAACCTAGTGAAGAACAACCAAAACTATGGTTACACGATGCAAGGTACCACATTAGCAACCACCACCCAGGAAAAAGATTTAGGCGTCATTGTGGAATACCATGTTAAAACCCTCGGCCTCAGTGTGGCAGCGGCGGCCAAGAGAGCAAATAGAATGCTAGGCATGATAATGAAAGGAATGGAAAATAAAACAAAAACGATTATTATAATGCCTCTATATCGTTCCTTGGTGAGACCGCACCTTGAAATATTTGTGTGCAATTCTGGTCGCCGTATCTAAAAAGGATATTAGCGATTTTAGAAAAGGTACAGAGAAGAGCCACCAAAATGGTAAAGGGGATGGAAGGATACTCCT
The DNA here is from genome assembly GCA_033557465.1 of Ichthyophis bannanicus. Classification (NCBI taxonomy): domain Eukaryota; kingdom Metazoa; phylum Chordata; class Amphibia; order Gymnophiona; family Ichthyophiidae; genus Ichthyophis; species Ichthyophis bannanicus. The sequence continues at coordinate 11,115 of JAWIIG010000198.1, forward strand.
ATGAAGAAAGGCTAAAAAGGTTTAGGGCTCTTTAACCTGGAAAAGAGACGGCTGAGGGGGAGATATGATAGAAGTCTATAAATTAATGAAGGAGTGGAACGGGTAAACGTAGATCGATTGTTTTACCTTAATCAGAATATAGAAAGACTAGGGGACATGCAATGAAGCTACAGGGTAAACTATTTAACGACTAATAAAAATATTTTTTCACGTCAACATGCAATCAAACTCTGGAATTTGTTACCAGATGGATGTAGTAAAGGCTGTTAGTGTAGCTGGGTTTAAAAAAGGTTTTGGGACAAGTTCCTGGAGGAAAGGTCCATAAACCATTATAAGAAGTGACCGAATGATAATCAATGCTTGACACCAGTACAAGCATTGTGGAACTTGTGTCTCTTGGGGAATCTGCTCCGGTTACATATGACCTAGATTGGCCACTGTTGGAAACAGAAACTGGGCTTGATGGACCCCTTGGTCTGACCCAGTATGGCATGTCTTATGTTCTATGTTCTTATGACCACAATGTCAGCGAAATATGTAGAATCTCCATGTTCACCATGTCACGCCGATATCTGTGATACAAAAAGCAGGTCAACAGTGGTATGTCAGAACACAAGACACAGTTCTGTTCCCAACACACAAACATGTCCACCAATGGTTAACACGGGTAAACACCTGTAAGGTAGAGATAGCACAGTCACCACCACCCCCAGGTGTACAGACCCCTCACAACACATGATAATGTAAAAAGCCTGAACACTGTATCATCACACAGCCAACACAAGAACACACACACACACAGTATGCAAAGGGCAGCGTGCCAGCAGTAGCATATGGCTTGTATGTCCACAAGTGGAGATTTGTACACATAAAGGCCCCTGTGAAATGCAATGATACCCTGGTGTTGGGCTCATGGTACAATGTCGGGGAAGGGTGCACGTGTAGGCCACCACCCATAAACCTACAACCCTCCACACACATGCAGCTCTGTTGGACATGTCCCAGAGACCAGTGTTGCTAAAGACATACTGGAATAGGAAACACATGGGGATATGTGTGTCAACAGCAAAATATTGTTTAGGCAGGTCGGTGCAAGGGAAAAGAGGTGAACACCACAACATCTGTACAATATGAAAGATCACCGAGAATGTGTGTTCCCCCTGACTGCTGGCACAGACAATATAGCTGTAGTTCCACCTATCCCAGCCCACCAGCATGTTGGCTGATGTACAGTCCCCTGCCAATGCACCACAGCACCAGGAGCTTCAACAACTATGTCCTGTGCATTGGGAAACACAAGGGAAACATACATATGTCATGGTTCTAGCTGTGCAACACACAATGCACATTCCTGTCCCCAGCTTCCACACCCCCCAACAGCCTTTACAAGACTCACTGTTCACCATCACACTGTTACACATCTCTCCCATGTGAGAGGCATCAAGGACATGTCTTTGCCAAACTACAGGGGTCCGTACTCTGTCTGTCCCCTCCCTCACCTCCCTGTTGTCGCACACACTGGTGAACATGAGCGTTTTTTTTCCCTACCGTGTTCCCAACTCACTCCAAGGCTGCAGTATTATCCTGGGTCCCCCATGTTGCTCCCAATGGCCCTTCAATGTGTGTACTGGTGTCCCAATGTCGTCTGCTACCTCGCAGTCAATGGCTGTAACACATGGAAATATGCAGAGGCACCTCCGGGATCCTCTGTCCAAACACATTTCCTGGTGTGTATATCTCATACCTTGACTAACATTAACAGCTGTGTGCTACTGAGTTGCTAAACATATATCTCAATGTCTGCGTAATGTCTGATAAACCGCACCCCGATGTCTGCTTTTGACGTGATCCTGATGGCTGCATGTCAGCCCACTGTGTGAAAGTGATAATGGCAAAGCATGGATAGCCTATATGTGCACCTAATAAACCCCCTCCCATCAGAGGCTCTTTGTGTATGTTGCCATTACGATCCTTCTCTAGGGTATGCAATGTAGTTTGGTGTCTTGGCATGCACTCTCCTCCTCTATGCACTTATACAGCTTTTAGTTGAGTCATGGGGTAATGTTGACATGTCATCAGCTAGATTTGCTTAAAAATATTTGTTGAAAAAAATTATTTCATTTCCCTGAAAGCAACCTTAAAACCCAATCCACCCCCACATTGATCACTCAACTTGCCTACTGTAACCTACACCTTGTTGATCTTGCCTGAATCACTTCTGTTTGTGTGTACATATGCAACACTGCACTGCATGTCTATTCTGCAATGGAAAAATAAAAACAAAAAAACCCTGGCTGGACAATGCACACTTTCCCTATCCTTCTCTGCATCCATGTTAGGGCTACGCGATGACTTATACAGTCAGCCACACTGTGTTGTGCCACTAACTCCCCGTAAGGGTTTCAATTACTATTATGACAGATAGTACTGAGCATGTAGTGCTACATAGCACATGTAGTGCTATACAAAAATTACAGACCAACACATCCAGCTAACAAGAGCATACCACACACACAATCAGCTCAAAATACCAAATGAAAACCACACACAGCTGCACAAGTGACCCCAAACATGGTCCTCTCTCCCAGTGTGAAACCCACACCAAATGCCTCTCACCTTGCTGCACAGCAACCGCTATCACAATCATCCACAAGCCACGAATGTCACCCCAAAACCTCCCACAAGCCTAAAAGCACCCACCCACATCATCCACCTCAGCCCTCAGATCTGCCCTGCCCACATGGTTTGGTTCCCAGTCATGCTGATATTTGACGTTGGGATGGCCAGCCAGTGTCTGTCACAAGTCAGTGCAGTGTTGCATCCTACTGATATTGGTCTACAAATGTTAATCTGTGTTAGCACTACACACATATAGCAAAAAATGTGGGAACATATGCAGTACGTACATGAGAAGAGCTGTGCAATCACCTGCCGCCTGATTGCTGTGCCCTCACGGGCACGTACAGGGGGGCACGTCGGATCATCCTCCAGACCCTCATTAATCTCTGCAGGGATATTGTGCCTGAAAGCAATGTTGTGCAGGATGCAACAGGCTATGATGATCTCTGCCACAGTTTGTAGAGTATATTGTAAGGCGCCGCATGTCCTATCCAGACACCTGAAGCGACTCTTCAAAACGCCAAAGGTGCGCTCTATGACAGAGCAGCTGGTGGCATGGCCTCATTGTACCTCCGCTCTGCACGTGTCCGTGGTTGACGCACAGGGGTCAGCAACCAGGGGCGACACCCATATCCTGCATCACCTGTAGAAAGACATGAGGTAAGTTAAAGCATGAGCTCATGTCCCCTCAAATGGACACAGGTATATATGTGCAAAACAAATGCATTACACATTCTGTAAGAAACATATGACATCACAGCTATGCAGCATTGCAACATTGAAATATGATGACACAAAAGGACCACATGGCCTATCTAGTCTGTCCGTCCATATCAACAGGTACAACAGTCCCCTTTTTATCCTTTATAGATCCTCTGTGTTTGTCCTATGCTGTTTGGAATGCAGTTACTTGTCCTCATCTCTACCACCTACACTGTGAGAGTATTCCATGGATCCACCACCTATTCAGTAAAGAAATATGGTGGCATATCACCCCTGAATCTATCTCCCTCCATCCTCATCCCATGTTCCCTCGTAGCTGAACTTGCGTACAATTTGCAGAGGCTCTCTCCCTCAACATACATGCCACAGAGGTATTTCTACATCTCCATCATATCACCTCTATCCCTCCTTTCCCCAAGGCGAACATCCTAAGATCCTTTGGTCTGTCTTCATATGCTGTGTAATGAAGACCACTAATCATTTTAGTAGACACCCTCTGCTCCGACCCCATCCTGTGCACATCCTTTTGAAGGTGCAGTCTCCAGAATTGCACACTATCCTCCAAATGAGATCTCACAAAAGACATATACAGAGGAATTCTCCCTTCCTGTTTTATGCTAGCCATTCATCTCTGTATGCACCCAGCCAGCCTTCTAGCTTTTTCCCTCGCCTATTCAACCTGGTTAGCTACTTTGACATCAGCAGAAACAACCACACCTAGGTCCCGCTCTTCTGTAGTGCACAAGAGTACTTCACCCCCTATACAATAGTGCTCCCTTGGATTGTTTCAGGTCAACAGCCTGACATCACATTTCCTACCATCACATCCCAGCTGGCCAATTTAAGTCCATTCATCAAGCTTAGCTAGATCACTCCTCTTGTTTTTGAGAGCTTCCTGGGTGTATACCCTTTTACAGATTGAGTGGGTGAACCTAAGAAACACCAGACAAGGGGTAGCTGTATGGAGTGGCAACAACATATATGTAACAACCACACAAATGCTTGCATCCAATCAACCAGCAACACACAGCAACATAGCAGGGCGCATTTGGAGGGCAACCCCCCTCCCCCTATATCCCACACAGGCAGATGAGACACACACACAATGAGTGATCTACTGCAAGACACACATTTGCACATACGCCTAGTCACATGAGCACCATGTGCATGTCAGAAATGGGAAACACCCACCCAGCAATATGCAGTCCTCATACTGTCCTGCCTCAAATTGTTGGAATAGTGCCGAGTGATGCAGGATAGAGGCGTCATGGGTGGACCCTGCAAACCTGAGGACCACATTCAGAATATGCATATTTGCATCACATACAACCTGAACATTCAGGGAATGATAGTGTTTGCGGTTGCGGAACACTACCTCACTGTCTCAAGGCGGGACCAGGGCAACATGTGTGCAATCAATAGCTCCCATCACGTGTGGTATCCCGGCTAACGCCTCAAAGGCCTGGTTCAGGGTCCACCACTGTTGCCTAGTATGTGGAATGGCAATATAATTCCGCACCCAGCTGACCATGGCACGCAGTACTTGGTGGAGACAGCGTGAGAAGGTGGGGTGGCTCATGCCACCCACTGCGGCCACAGATGACTGGAAACACCAGAGGCAAAGAAATGTAGGGCAGCGAGGAGCTTGACCAAACCTGGTATGGCATGTGACCAATCAGTCAGGGGCTCGAGGTCAGGTCTTAGATCCTCATAGAGCTCCCTAATAGCCCCTGTGCTCAGTCTGTACAGGGAGATGACCTGGTCCTCTCGCATGCCCTGGAGCTTGGCCCTGGGCCTGTAGAGGCGTGGCTGGCGAGCCTGCACCTCAGCACACCTCCTGCGCCGTGCGTGCACAGCCCCTGCCTGCCCTGCCCCCACAGCTGCAGGTCTGATTTGCTGCGGGACTACAACCCATGCCCTGTGCCTCAGCCCCATAGACAACCATCTCCCCTGTCACGCAACCGCACCACCTGCCCACCTCGCGCTGCAGCTGCAGCAAACACAAAGGCTGCCATAACCTCCACCCACCCTGCTCCTCAAAATCAGTCAAACACAGACAACACTTCCCTATAGCCACACAATACAACCAACAACAATCACAAACCCAGTTACATGCTCCACAATGCACCTGATTCAGACTCGCTCCTTCCGTCACTGCCAATGCACACCTTCTTTCTCCCTCGCCTACAAAAAACCCCTCAACGTGCAACATGTGCTGAGGACAATTTATAGAGGTTTTTTATGTAACGCGTGTTTGCACGTGTGCATTTGCGCAAGCGTGACCACTGCGCATGCACAGTTGGCTGTGCGCATGCACCGCACACATGCAGCACTGTGCATGCGCCGCACACATGCAGCACTGCGCATGCGCCGCACACACGCAGCAACTGCGCATGCGCCGCACACAACGCAGCACTGCGCATGCACCACGGCTCATGCGCTAACTAACTTATGCATCCACGTTCTGCATCTGCGTGGCGCATGCGCAATGCGCACAGCCAACTGTACATGTGCAGTGTGCACGGCGGTGAGCATGCGTGCACGCTCTGCGTAGCTGACTGCGCAACGCGCAAGCACCCATTTCCTGCCTCTGGCCAGCGCATGCACAATGCGCACGGCCAACTGCACATGCGCACCTACGCAGCCAACGTGCTCACGCAACTGCGCACGCGCAACGTAAAAAACCCTATAAATAAACCTCTACACGTGCTGCACGTTGAGGGGTTGTTGGTAGGTGAGGGAGAGAGAAGGTGTCAGTGAGAGAGAGAGAGATAGAGAGAAGCAGGTGTCTAGGAGAGCTAAGGTTTTGTGGTGAGGGTCAGAGTGTTAGAGGCTTGGTTGTGGAGGATAGGTGTGAGGTACAGCAGGGGATACAGAGAGAAGGGGAGTCAGGGAGCAGGTGAGTGAGAAAGGAGGTGAGGTAAAGAGCAGATAGCAGAGAGAGGAGGGAGGTGTGAGGTGAATCTGAGAAGGGCAAGAGAAGGAATGTTCTGACAGGGAGGGAGAGGACAGGGAGATGGAGCCACAGGACAGGGCAGGAGTGGAGAGGGAGAGGGACAGGGAGAGGGAGAGGGAGGTGGGGCCACCTGTTGGGGAGGAGACAGATATGGCAGGGAGTGTGGTGGAGGCTGCAGGGCCATCGGCCCAGCCCACACAGGGTCCTCTCACTACAAAATGTGTGTGCCAGCTCTGCAAAGGAAGAGGACCCAGAAATTCTCGCCACAGGAAAATCACATCCTGCTGGCTTCTGTTCTAGAAAATTATGAGGTCCTATACGGATGACTAAGCAACACCACCACTGTTGCAACACGCACCCAGGTGTGGGAGGAGGTGCAGGAGGCGGTGGCACAAGCTGAGGGAGGAGTAGCCTAGTGGTTGGGGCAAGGTACTTCAGGCCGGAAGGTCAGGGGTTCAAATCCCACTAGAGGACAGCAACCTTGGGCCGGAAGGACTGTGGTTTCTAGTCCCACAGATGCTCCTTGTGGTCTTGGGCAAGCCACTTAACCATCCATTGCCCATTTTCCCTGTAAGTATTAGTGTCTGTGTCTCATATCCCTGCATGTTAAATGTATCCCCCAATTGTGTTGGGACCGCTTTGATTGAAGGATAAGGCGGTATACAAAAAAAAAAAAAAAAGCAGGGGGCCCAAGCATAGACCAAGACAGCCAAAGGAAGAGTTTTAATTAAAAAAATAGGGGTGTGCGTGCACAAATTATGGAAGATTGGCGGCATGCCGTGGGCACTGGATGGGGAGGCCCCTTTACAAACCCTCCCTAACACCCTTGGAGCAGGAGTTGGCAGAGCGGCTAGGGCCAATATACCTCTATATCCCCAGGCAGGTAGGTACACAAATCACTCCTTGCTGCTCCCAACCCATTGAGTACCTGCCCTTTGGATGTGAATCAGGCTTCTTATTAAAACCTCCTCATACCTTCTCCCCTGGATCATCTCCCACCCTCTGCCTTTGGCTCATTAGTGTGCTGTCCCCCATTCCACCCCTTTTACTCTGTGTTTTGCTGCCCTCTGTGTTTTGCTATCTGTTTCATTTGCATCATCCCTTTTTATATCTGCCCTGCACATGTGGCTACATGTCTGCTACAAGCCCCCTTTCAGACCTGTACGTGTTATGTCTGTGTCTAATCTAAGCACTGCTGAACAGGGATGGTCCTTCTGTGGGATAATGCACACCAGGGGTCCTCAAACATTCTAAACAGGGGGCCAGTTCACTGTCCTTCAGACCATCGGAGGCCCGGAATATAGTGTTAAAAAAAATATGAACAAAGCCCAAAGAACACTGCAGAAGTACAAAAAACAGAGAATGTTTCAAAACATTTGGGGTTTTTTTTCCAGTGGCAATTGCTCTAGCCACGTTAGTCTGGTTTCTTTGGGTCTTCTGCTAACTCCCCATCATCTGCTTTCCATTTGTCCTTTCATCACACATCTAGTATTATTTCCATTCTCTGTCTACATCTGCTTTAACATGGTAATCTTTCTCCTTGTGCTCTTTACGCATTCCTAGGTCATCCACTCAAGTGTTAGACCCCCATCCTCAATCCCCACTATCTGTCCAATTGTAGATTTGTCTTCCCTCCCACACAAAATATTTTTTCCCTCTCCATTTCATTTGTCCAGCTCTATCCCATTCTGATCCTCGCACAACCTCACCTCCCGTCTATTTACAGCCACACCCAGCATCCGCTCCCCTCTAGTCCGTGCATCAGCCCATTTGCAGTCCTAGCCCCCCATCAGCCCATTTCCAATCCTATCCCTGGCCCAACATCAGCCCAGTACCAGTCCTAGCTCCACACCCAGGTCGAGTCCTATCCAAGTTCCTCCAGAAGTGCATTTGCAAACTCCAGCCCCCCAAAAGCTTATTGATAGCCCTCTCCTGGCCCCACCATCAGCCCATTTGCAATCTTAGCACCCCCAACAGCACATTTTGACTCCTATCCTAGGCCCCCCATCATCCCGCTGCCAATCTTGCCACCACCCATAGGCCATGACCTGTCCTAAACCCCTCCTCCACATCAGCACACTTCCAGTCTTACCTCTCCCCCCCATAGCCATTTACCACTCCAAACCTCCTCCACCCCATCAGGCAAGATAGGGTACGAAATAACCCAACCAAGCCTGCTGCTGCTGCTTCCACCATGGCAGCAGGACATTCAAGCATCCTGTGGGCCCCCCCCCCCTGCTGTGCAGCGGCCTCCATGCGGCTTCAGTGTGGCTTGTCAGAGCCGTGTGAGGGGAGAGTATCCCTTTCTCACGGCCATGTCAATGCCGCCACGGGCCCTATGTAAAATACCATCAGGCCCATGGGCGGGATTAATAGAGCCACAAGAGGAGAAGCTCTTTCTGTTTGCGTGGCTCTGACAGCCAACACTGAGGCTGCATGGAGGACACTGCAGAGCAGGGGGAGGCACGTGGGATGCTGGATTATTCCACTGGCACGGTGGCAGTGGCAGCATCAGGTTTGTGAGGTGTTAACTTAGCTGGGCTGCTGCTAAATGAATGCTGCGGTCCTGTGTAGAGCTGCCCCTGAGGACTGGCAGCGGCAGCAAAAACACCCATCGGGCTGCATACATCTCCTTGGCGGCCCACATGTGGCCCTCGTCTCGTAGTTTGAGGACCCCTGATGTACACATCGATGTGTCTGCTAAATATGCCTAATAGTGGTAGCAGGAGCTGTAGTGGTAGATATTTAGCCCATGTACAGGCCACGGCCAAACACACATTGATTGTGGGGTGGATGTGTTAAACAGTTGTATGTAGTTGAACCATGCAAACCAATCTGTGCTGTGTATGGTTTCCACAACCCAGGTGACTACACAACCATGGCCCCAGCTGAGGAGGAGGAGGTGCAATTGGCCGAGGATGTGGCAGAGCCCCAGCCCACAATGTCTGGGGGCAGCAACAGCAATGGTGACGGGACCCCAACCACACACGTGCAGCCTGAGCCAGAGGACCACACCCCAGACGTCACTGACACAGAGGGCTTGGAGAACATCAGAAGACAACACCCCAGTCATGCACCAGCACCAGATGAGAACCCTCCACCAGAATTGGACCCAATTGTTGAAGAGCTGTGCACACACACTGCTGCAGCACGGCACATTGCAGAAGGTGGGTAACAGCATATACCACGATCCCGACGGGGTTGTCCTAACATCCACAAAATTATTGTATATTGCCCACATAGCATAGAGTTCTGATTTTTGGGGGTTGTCTTCTGTGCTCTATGATTCTACCTCCTGTAGCATGTCTTGTCAGGTGTCAGCATTTGTGAGGGGCTCACACACATGCACACTGTGCTTGCCCATATACCCCACACAAGCCCAAAGAGAAGAGCAATGATCGCAGGTCACCCAGACACCCTATGTGACAGAGACCTCGTCATGGGTATTGTCACACAGTATCATTTGACAACATAATCTGCAGTGTATGCCAGCATTATAGAAATTGGGGCACCCCAGATATGTGTATGTGTGTCTTAGGCCCCCTCAGACCATCTGACCAATCCCAGACAAGCAGTGTGCAGACCTAGAATAGTCATATTAAACTGTGGCAATGTGCCATGTGTGAGATCTGTGTTTCTCACGATCCCACATCCAGACCCCTTCCAGACATGGGGATGGCTCATGGGAGACACAGATGTAAACGTTGGTAGGTTTGGCAGGCATGACTGTTCTGCAGACTGCTCTTCTGGAATATGCGTGACATGTATATGTGTGACAGCTGGTAATGGAGAGGAAGCTCACATATCACCCTCTGTCCCACCCACATGCACTCATCAGGCACTCCAGCGTCTGTTCATGGCAATTGGAGAAAATACCAGGGAGCTGAGGATGATCCGGGAGGAGATGCGGTCGGGGGCGCTTGCCCGCATTGCGGATGCAATGGAAGACATTGTGGAGCTAATGCTGCAGCAAGCACCAGCACCAGTACCAGCACCAGCACCGGCACCTGAGGCACCAGGACAAGGTGCAGTTCCACGGGGGGTGGTGTGCCGTGGAAGGCATGGGCGGCTACTCAGGAGGTGACTCCGGGACCAATAAACAGCTGTTAACCAGTACATATGTGTGTTTTCCAATGTGTGTCCCTGTGCTCCCCTTAGGTAGTGTGCAAATGCATGTTGTGTCATACACACATGCCCCTCGATGGTGGGGTGTCTGTACTGGCAGGTATCACTGCACAGACACCATCACATACCATGTGTGCCATGCACTGTGTCAGATCTCAGCCCCTGGGCTGCAGTGTGGCGGTTTACATATCCTCCCGGGTTGCACAGGGGGAATGTCCTTGAGCTACATGTCCAGTGTTGGGAGCCGTCACAGTTAAAATCCTGTCATACCCGTACATTGGAAGCACATGTGTGACCCTTGTCCCTGCCTGCAACACTGCCTACATGCCTGCCCTCCCACAAACGTATACGGTTACTCACCAATCATCCCTGTGACATGTATTGTCCCAGGACACACTCAACAGCTTTATCCCTGAATAGCTCCTGGCCTCATCAGTACATCTTACCCTGCCAGCACAGATGTACTGGTTTGCAAGTTGTACTATTGGCACACAGGCATGTTGCATCAGAAACGGTTCCCACACATTGCACACAGCATGCACATGCCTCAGTATACTGGGCCGTCGTCTACATTTCTGCATCTCAGGGTCCACCCTGGTCTCACACACCTACACACATGGTCATCCCCCACGACTGCATGTGGAGCCAGTCCACGCATGATATCCATGTCTACCTTTACAACACATACCTGTCTACACACATATCCCATGCTTGCATCCACAGTGTGTTGCTAAGGGAGACACGTGACCATTTCGCAATTAACAAACAGCGTGTATATTTTCAAAAACATAGGGAATATAATACAAGGTTTGGGATGGGGAAAATACCCATCACCCTCCCCCCCCCAAACACCCCCCTCCTCCCCCCTGCCATCCCACCCGCCCTATACACCCTCCTCCACCCCTCCCCCCACCCCCACATCAGACACAGCCTCTCCCTGCATTCTGCATGCCCAGTGATGGAACATAAGACAGCACAGGGCACATGTGTGGAGGCCACAGGAGCCATCAATGACTCCTGTGACGCTCTTCAGGGGATGGCCACCGACATGGCAGCCGCTCCACCTCGGCAGCCACCTGCTGAATGGCTCCCGCCAGCCACTGGTGCGAGTGCACAAGGAGGTGCACACGCCGCTCCAAGGCATCCAGGGTCACATACAGGTCTGCCACACACCTGCCACCACACACACACATGGTCCCAGGGGTCTGGATGCTGGCATGTGCATGCGACCTGTGTGTGGCCCTGGATGGTGGAGCAACATGGAATGGCTGGTGGGAGCCCACAGTGCCCTGTGCTGCACTGTGTTCCCCATCACTCTCCCACCCCCACACATCCCCCTCCTCCCCCCCTTCCACCTCCCACCCACCCTCCATACCCTCCTCCACCCCTCCCCCCACACCCACATCAGACACACCCTCTCCCTCCCCTGCCACACCGCCACCCACCCCTTCCATGCCCCCATCAGCCCCCTCCTCCGCTGCACTCTACACCGGCTCATCATCCTCGTCCTCTGCCTCCACCTCAGTTTCCTCCTCCACCACCACCATCTCCACCTCTGGGGCATGGTGGGCAGGGGGGCGCCTCAGGGCATATGCAGATGTGCTGGGCTGGTCATCATTGTCATCACCCTCTGTGGAAGATGACAGTCATCAGCACATTATCAAGTGTGTCACATAACACATGTACATATGCAGGCACCACACAGGCTGGTGGGCCAATGTGACATTTGTTACTCGGCAGCAAGGTTGTCAATACTCACCATCACCCTCTGCCTGTGCCGCCCTCTGGAGGCGGGCAAGATATTCGCTGTGGTGGAGACACAACTCGCGCCCCTTTTTTCCGGAGATCCTCTACCTGTGGATGTGAAAACAATGTGTGGGGGCATCAGTGACTGTTTACCTCTGGTTGGTGGGCAACATAAACAAACATCTGTGTGGCCAGCATCTTGCTGTTCCTGCTCCACTGCTGTGTGTGTCATGTACAGCATAGTTAGTCACGTGTAACAGGTGATCTCCAGGAACACCAGGAATAAGTCTTCACATGTGGGTGGCATTGGTACCAACTGAGCCTGTGTGGGAACGCTCCCCAACGTCCTATATTAAAGCTTTTGGGAGCATACCACAGTGCGTTCATGCTGCCTTCCCGCCTTTCCAAAATGCCTCTCTCCAGTTGAGTTTAAAGCTGACACGAGAGAGAGAGAGAGATAGGGAAAGAGAGAGAGAGAGACACACACAACCCGCTAGGGGAGATGGGTGGGTTGTGATTACCTCATCCTGCTGTTCCCGGAGATCAGCTGTTACAGGTGATTAACTATGCTATCACCAGGAACAAGCAGGACGTGGTCGTCACATGTGAGGAAACCCTAGATGTAGAGGCCAGGGAAGGATCCCCAGAGTGGTGAGGGCCTGTGGAGGGCTTCCACTTCCTCCCATGGATCTCTGGCATCCTGTAAGAGAGGCGGCTAGGAGTGGATTACGTATGGAAGAGGTTTTGGAGAGCAGCCTGACCAACCATAGTATGCCTGCGGGAGCCTTTATCCAAGCAGTAGTGGCCCGTGAACTGAGGACCAGGTTGCTGCTCCACAAATGTCGTTAATATAGATGGAATGGAGGTGAGCCCATGAGGCTGCCATGACTCTCACATTGTGAGCGGGAACATGGGCCACCAGTGAATGGTGTTAACTATGATAGATAAAAGGTAATACATTGAGCAATCCAGTTGGATCGAGATCATTTTGAAACTGCTGTACCGAAATGCAAGGGATCAGAGACTCTGAATAGCTGAGGGGACCTTCTGTGTTGCTGGGTCCACTGCAGATGAAAAGCCACAGCTCTTTCACAGTCCAAGGTATGAAGAGTCTTCTCTGCATTTGAAGCATGCGGCTTTTGAAAGACTACAGGTAACTACACCTCTTGTTTCAAATGATAGGAGGAATACACCTTAGGCATGAAGTGTGGATGTGTCCTTAGGATTAACCTATCATGGTGAAATGGTGTGTAAGGTGGATCAGCCACTAGAGCTTGAAATTCACTGATACGACTTGCTGATGTGATTGCAAGAAGGTATTTTACTTTTCAGGTCAGAGACTTTAAGGAAGTAGTGTCTAAGGGCTCAGAAGGCGGCAGCATATGCTGCCCTAGAAGCAGATTGGGATCCCATGCCTATGGAGGTGGTGTAAGGGCAGGTTTTGGTAGATGCAGGCCTCTCATGATTCCGCATATGAGAGGATGGGATGAAATGGGTTGTCCATTGATGGGTTCAGAAGGAGCAGCAATGGCACTTAAATGGACTCTGACTGACTCAGTTTGGAGACCATTGTTTGATAAGTAATGGAGTTTGTCAAAAACATGTTTATATACAGATGACAAGAGGGTTGCAGGCCTTTTGTTATCACCAAATGAAATGTCACGTCCACCTGATGGCATAGGACTGCCTTGTGGAAGGTTTCCTGGAAGCATAACGGACATCATGCAGTTCCTGAGTGAGGGGAGGGCCACAGCAGTTACAGCCGTCAGTAGCCAGGCTCTGAGGTGCAGAGACGGGGGGTTTGTATGCCATACATTCCCCTCCTCCTGCGACAGTAAGTCTGGAGCTGACCCTACATACAGGGGTGGAACCTGGGACAGATGTAGAAGCAGAGGGTATCACACCTGCTGTTGCCAGCGTGGGGCTATGAGGATCATGTTGCCTCTGTCCCTTACGGGTTGCAATAGGGTCTTGGCAAACAAGGGAATGGCAGGAAAGGCATATAGGCATTCCTGCCCCCAGTTGAGGAGGACAGCATCCCTCGCTTGTTAGCTTTGAGCTGGGATTCGTGAACAGAACTGGGTAGGTTTGGCATATGATGGACTTGCGAAGACGTATGAATCTTTAGTTCCCCAGAGTTGCAATACTCTACAGAGTTGGTCCATGTGTAGAGACCATTTGTGTGGAAGCAGAACACGACTGAGTTTGTATGGCTAGGAGTTCTGATTGCCAGGGAGATAGACTGGCAGGAGATGGATCTGCTGCTGTCTGGCAAATGACCACAGTTGAAGAGCTTCGTTGCAAAGGGACAGAGAGCCTGTTCCTCCTTGTTTGTTCACATAGAACATGGCTACGTGGTTGTCTGCGTTAAGTAGTATTCCATTGGCCTGTAGAAGGGAATGGAAGACATGAAGAGCCAGGCAAATTGCTCAGAGCTCAAACAGATTGATGTGGAAATGACTCTCCTGACAATTCCAGGGGTCTTGTGTGGAGGTGTACAGTACATGTGCAGCCCACCTCACTTTGGAGGCAGCTGTTGTTAGTGGGATCTTAGGAGGGGTTTGCAGGAAAGGTGACCCCACCAACAGGTTTTGTGCTGACCGCCACCAGTCCAGGGACAGGGTATGGCGGTTTGAGTTTACTATCACATCTGAGAGACAGCCTGTTGCTTGCGTCCACTGGGAAGAGAGGGCCCATTGGGCTGGTCTCATGTGGAGACAAGCGTAGGGGACCACATGCACCGTAGCTGCCATGTGACCCAGCAGCTGATGCATCTCTAGAGGCGAGAGGTGAGTTTTTTGTAGTGCTGTCCAAACACGTTGCACAATGCACGGACAGCGAGGCAGAGTCAGGTAGGTCTTTGGCAGTCTGGTATCTAGCCTTGCTCCTATGAGCTCCAGCGTTTACGTGGGAGTCAGAAAGGATTCCACGAGATCTATGACAGGGCCTAGATATTGGAGTCCACGCATTGTGTAAGAGAGAGAGGCCTGGGCATGTGTATGTGACTGTGCCTGGATGAGGCAGTCGTCCAAGTAGGGCCACAAACAAATTCCCCTGGTACAGACCAAACCGGCTACCACAGACATGCACTTTGTGAATACTCAGGGTGCTGAGGCACAGCTGAAGGGAAAACATTTCTGGATAGTGGTTTCCTTGATGGGGGGGACCAAAGGAACTTTCGCTGTGCTTGTTGGCAGAGAAGATGGGTGTACGCATCCTTGTGATCTAGAGAACAAAGGCAGTTCTGCCTGTGTAAGTCAGGAAGTACGTTTCCTAGAGAAATCATTTTGAATGTCTTTTGGAACAGGAACTTGTTCAGTTCTCTGAAATGTCAGATGTGTCTGTGACCTCCTTTTTCCGTTGGTATGAGGAAATTGGGGGGGGGGGGGGAACCCAGAACCCTGTTGGAGATGAGGTACCTCTTCCATTGCTCCTTGAGGTATAAGATGTTTTACCTCAGGATTCAGTTGGGGGGACGTTTGCAAACTGAATGTCCTTACTATTGTAGGAGGCAGCAGGCTATGTGAATGGTGCCTGTACCCTCTTCTATGATGGACACAGTCCAGGGTTCTGATGTTATTTACCTCCATCTGTGGATGAGGTGACCTAATATTCCTGGGATTGTTGACGGTTGCTTTCCCTGGAGGGCCAGGAAGGGCAGGTACTCCATCACAGATTCAAAGGCCCTGTGGGGGCTGAGGCTGCTGGGTCTGCTGAGGCAGAGTTGCTCTCGGCTTTCTCTGCTTCGTAGCTTGTTGACACTTTCTAGCAGCTTGTACTGAATGTTGTCCTTGCTGAGCATAGGGACTGATAGTATCCTTTCTTTTTGGAGAGGAAGTGCTTTTCTAAGGCTCTCATCTTTGCAGGATCTACAATATTTGAAAGCCTTGTCAAGGTATACTTGTCCTGCCGGTTTTTAAACACTAGTTTTCACCACTACAGGGGGTGTTGGCCAGTTTATCCTGTACCCAGTGTTCTAGGTGAGAGGCTTGCAGCCAGCCAGGTTTCCTTGCCCCAATAGCAATGTCAGAGACTCTGCCTTTGCATGAAAACAGTCAAAAGCTGCCCTGTTCACAACTTTTGAAATGTTCTGGGCATGCTTGACAGGTGCTACATAGTAGTGACCTCTGTGATCTGCGAGATGTGGACTTACCAGTTGTAGATCTCGTGTGACCTCCGTCAGGAACATTCCCATGTACATGATATAGGAACCTGTCCTGTCTGAGAGCATGGATGTTTGGACGACACAGCGACCAAAGGCATCTGATGTCTTACACTCCCTACCAGGAGGGTTGGTGGCATGTTGTTTGTAACGTTTAATTCTCCTCCTAGCACACTCCACCATGATGGAGTGATCAGGGAGGTGTCCTTTGTGCAAACCAGGCAACGGAGGCACACGATACATAGTAGGCACATGTGAGAATGTGCAGAGGTGGTAAGAGGAATCTTCCACATTCTCAAAAGAGGATTCCTTAAGATCTGATGTATTGGCAGGATGTCTGCCTCCTATGGAGTTTGGTGATATTGGTGAATCTCTGTCTCCCATGGCCTGTGCTCACATTGAGTTACTAATGAAATGGAGAGGGCCTTGACTACATGTGTGTGGAGATCCAGGAAGGACATATCCTGAGGAGGGGACATTCTCTTCTTGGGAGAGGCAGGCTTGTCCTGGAGAGGTACATCGTTACCCTCTGAGCTGTCAGAGTCATCAGACCCCTCAGGAGATTGGATGTATCTTCTCTACGGAGGCTCAGGTAAAGTGAGGTATCGTTACCAATTGGCCTCAGTATCGGAGTGACACGGTACCGGTGTGTGGATACCGGTACTCATCAGCACCATTGGTGCATTTGCCAATGCCGGTCCTGCAATTGCTGCACATACCGGTGCTGCAATTTGCAGGGTCTGGGGTGGAACCAAGGTCTTTGATGCCGCAAGGAGAGCTGCCAGACTGTGTTTGATGGCCACGATCCTCTGGTCAATCAACACTGACGATGTCTGTGTTTGAGTACTGGCCAAAGCCAGGACCCCAGAGCATAGCACCAGGTGGTTGGACCAGGTTGAGGCCTCCAGAACTTCATGGAGTCCCAAAGTGGCTTTGGAGGCCAGGGACTCCCACTGGGGCTGTTTGCCCCAAGTGTGCTCCTCAAGGGCAATGCCAGTGGCAGTCTGATATTTTGAGGGGGATGTACCCTTTCAGGAACGGACAGATTTGTGTTTGGTTACCAGAGATCCACTGGAGGAGGAGGAAGCCTTTGACGACATGGCTGCCACCGAGGGCACGTTGGCGGGAAAGAGGGTACCGAGCTTGGCTGCTCTGTTCTGCCAACCACTCTTGGATAACATCCCACAGGCCAAACATTCAGACATGCATTGATCTGGCCATTAGCATTTGCGACACCAATCATGGTTGTCAGTGACTGAGAAGGTACCAGCACATTATCAGCATATGTTCTGCAGCCGAGGAGTGCTTTTCCATGATGGAGGAGGGATTAGGGCCTAATGCCAAACCGGGGGGGAGACCTACAAAGGGGATTGTTGCTCTTTTGTTAAAAAGGTTTCTTTGTTTGGGGGAATCTGACCTTTTAGAAAATGAAATTAGAAGACCAATCGTACCAGTAAAGAAAAAACAGGCAGACACTGCCACAGGAGTGGCACTACAATAGCTGTTTTTCAACAATGGCAGGAACAATGACCTGCTGGCTCTGTGGAAAACAATGACCTGGAGAGAGACATTTGGGAAAGGCAAGATGGCAGAACACAGGCGCTGTGGGGTGCTTCCAATAGCTTTCCTATTGGACACTGGAGACCGTTACCACGCAGGCTCCGTCAGTACCGATGATACCCACATGTAAGGACTACTTCCTGCTTGTTCCAGCCGATTACCTGTTCCCAGTGCCACCTGCATGCGTAGCTGTGTCTCTGGACATGTGTGCAGTGACACCTATGTGCAGTGTACCTGGCAACCTGAGCACATCATTCCAGTCCCCTGAGGCCCCCTTGCATGACATTGCATGACCATGCCACATTTTGATTCCCAATGATGGTGTCCATGGTAACCCCCCTAACCTCGTATGTGGTCTGTTGAACACATTTGTGTTGTCATGATCTACGCACATCCTTGGACCCAACCACACTGGCAAAATGATATCCTAACAATCATGGGTGCTGTGTCCATACATGGAACATTGTGTGGGTGGCCCTATTCACCTTGCCAGGGGCCACTACCATGACATTTGTGTTTCTACAAGGCCCAGGATAGCAATGCATGACCACTAAAAGCATTGTGTAACGTGTCTCTCTTGGGGATACTGCTAGGTACGTATAACCTAGTTTGGACACTGTTGCAAACAGCATACTGGGCGTGAAGGACGAGGGAATGACCCAGTATGGGCTATCTTATGTTGTTATGTTCCTATGACTTGGGCCTTGTATGCTTATGGCAGGTGTGGTTGCCAACAACAGGGGCAGGGGCCATTGCACCAGAATAGGCTATTGCCACCTGTGCTCATGTCAGGGTTCCTGTCTGTGCTGTGCAACCACAAAAGGTGCATGTATCCTTCCAACACCATCATTAATGTTCATCTGCAATAAGGTTTGGGAGTCGTAGCAAGTGGGGAGATGTGTGACCTGACTCAGCATACATTTATGGGGACATGGCTCTGTTACAGGCCTTTGTAATCAGATCTCATAGCTCATGGGGGTGGGGTGCTGTTACACACATCCACATCTGCACCTAGCATACCATCTGGATACATCAAAGACGTGTGTGATGAGGTGCTGACCTCACAGACTACGGGAGATGTGCAACCTACCTGCTATAACCTAACACAATATCTGAATGACATACCCACCACTGCAATCAGGTCTCTGGCCCCCTGGGGGTTGGGTGTCCTAGCACACTCCATCAGCTGCATACACCATAGCAACAGGGTGACTGACAGTACACCTTACACAGGTCTCAGGACTCCTGGGGATAGGGAGAATGTATTCAACTGTTTAAGCACACAGAACCATATCACCAGGGTGAGTGATAGCCCACTTTGATGGCCTCTCACGACTCCTGGGGATAGGGAGAATGTATTGAGCTGTTTAGGCACACAGAACTATATCAGCAGGGTTAGTGATAGCCCACTTTGATGGGCTCTCATGACTCCTGGGGATAGGGAGAATGTATTCAACTGTTTAGGCACACAGAACCATATCAGCAGGGTGAGTGATAGCCCCCTTGGATGGGCTCTCACGACTCCTGGGGATAGGGAGAGAATGTATTGAACTGTTTAGGCACACAGAACCATATCACCAGGGTGAGTGATAGCCCACTTTGATGGGCTCTCACGACTCCTGGGGATAGGGAGAATGTATTCAACTGTTTAGGCACACAGAACCATATAACCAGGGTGCCTGACAGCCCACTTTGTGGGCTCTCACGACTCCTGGGGATAGGGAGAATGTATTCAACTGTTTAGGCACACAGAACCATATCAGCAGGGTGAGTGATAGCCCACTTTGATGGGCTCTCATGACTCCTGGGGATAGGGAGAATGTATTCAACTGTCTAGGCACACAGAACCATATCACCAGGGTGAGTGATATCCCACTTTGATGGCCTCTCACAACTCCTGGGGATAGGGAGAATGTATTCAACTGTTTAGGCACACAGAACCATATCACCAGGGTGAGTGATAGCCCACTTTGATGGCCTCTCACAACTCCTGGGGATAGGGAGAATGTATTCAACTGTCTTTGCACACAGAAGCATATCACCAGGGTGAATGATAGCCCACTTTGTGGGCTCTCAGGACTCCTGGGGATAGGGAGAATGTATTCAGCTGTTTAGGCACACAGAACCATATCACCAGGGTGAGCGATAGCCCACTTTGATGGCCTCTCACAACTCCTAGGGATAGGGAGAATGTATAGAACTGTCTAGGCACACAGAACCATATAACCAGGGTGCCTGACAGCCCACTTTGTGGGATCTCTGGACTCCTGGGGATAGGGAGAATGTATAGAACTGTCTTTGTACACAGAACCATATCACAAGAGTGAGTGATAGCCCACTTTGATGGGCTTTCAGGACTCCTGGGGTTAGGGTGGATTGGAAAACAGCAACAGCAGCATATTCCATACCAGCAGGGGTGCTGTGGACCCAGCTTTTTGGACTTTCTGGCCAAGTGGGGGTAGGGCAGATGTTTTGGACTGCTGGGCCACACACAAGCATATTACCATTGGGACTAACATACCATTTTGGGCACGTTTCACAGCCCCTGGGGGTGGGGCAGATGTGTTACCCTGCAAATGCAGACCCCATCATACCAGCGGGATGTTTAGAAACCCTCCTTAGTCTGATCTATGGGCTACCTATGTTACAGTGTGTTGTAGCATATCACCAGCAGCAGCTGCCATGACACCAGGATGGCATCAGGAACTCTGTGAACAGGTCCTTAGCTCCCTGGGTACAGGGTAAGCCACTCAGATGTGATATATAGACAATATGGCATGTGGATTTACCTGATACACATCACTGAGATAGACTACCTACACACATCAGCATGCACAGCTACAATCAACACTGGATATATCTATGTGGATCTACTAAGCTGTCCCCATACACTTACCTCACGTGGGTAATCAGCCAGACGGTTATAGAGCCGGGTCAGCCGATCCCACGCCCTCCGGACCCTGATCTGGTCCTGACGCCTTGATGAACCTGGAAAACATTTGTGCTGGCGCACAGTAATCAACTGTGCCAGGCAGCATAGCTCCCTGGTGGTGAAGGCAGGCTTCCTGGATCTGGTTGCCATGTTCTACACTGTCACCAATGAGGAATGCATGCACGACGCATCACGCGCGCATGCGCAACGCCCCACCTGCGCATGCACACCACAACACGCACGCGCATGCGCGCCACGTGCAGTTGTGCCTGCGCCGCGCACATTTTTTTTCAGCACAGGGTATGGTGTCCCCAACAATATTTATACAGATCTATGATGCAGACAGACATTGCACTGATGTGTCTGACATTAGAAAACAAAATTATATTTTTCCTTGTGGTGTTCACACTTGGGTCTCAAACCCACCAACACTGGTCCCTAGGGTACTGTTGGAACTGGTGTGCTATGTGTTTTCATATAGCAATGACTGGCTAAAGAATTACACCAAGGAGACCTGAGAGCCCATCAAAGTGGGCTGTCAGGCACCCTGGTGATGTGGTTCTGTGTGCCTAAACAGTTGAATACATTCAACCTATCCCCAGGAGACCTGAGAGCTCACAAAGTGTGCTGTCAGGCACCCTGGTTATATGGTTCTGTGTGCCTAGACAGTTCTATACATTCTCCCTATTCCCAGGAGTCGTGAGAGGCCATCAAAGTGGGCTATCACTCACCCTGGTGATATGGTTGTGTGTGCCTAAACAGTTGAATACATTCTCCCTATCCCCAGGAGTCCTGAGAGCCCATAAAGTGGGCTATCATTCACCCTGGTGATATGGTTCTATGTGCAAAGACAGTTCTATACATTCACCTTATCCCCAGGAGTCCTGAGAGCCCATCAAAGTGGGATGTCAGGCACCCTGTTTATGGTTCTGTGTGCCTAAACGGTTGAATACATTCTCCCTATCCCCAGGAGTCATGAGAGCCCATCAAAGTGGGCTGTCAGGCACCCTGGTTATATGGTTCTGTGTGGCTAGACAGTTCTATACATTCTCCCTATCCCCAGGAGTCCTCAGAGCCCATCAACATGGGCTAACACTCACCCTGTTGATATGGTTGTGTGTGCCTGAACAGTTGAATACATTCTCCCTATCCCCAGGAGTCCTGAGAGCCCACAAAGAGGGCTGTCAGGCACCCTGGTTATATGGTTCTGTGTGCCTAAACAGTTGAATACATTCTCCCTATCCCCAGGAGTCCTGAGAGCCCATCAAAGTGGGTTATCACTCACCCTGGTGATATGGTTCTGTGTGCCTAAACAGATGAATACATTCTCCCTATCCCCAGGAGTCCTGAGAGCCCACAAAGTGGGCTGTGAGGCACCCTGGTGATATGGTTGTGTGTGCCTAGACAGGACTAAACAGTCTCCCTATACCCAGGAGTCCTGAGAGCCCATCAAAATGGTCTATCACTCACTCTGGTGATATGGTTGTGTGTACAAAGACAGTTCTATACATTCTCCCTATCCCCAGGAGTCCTGAGAGCCCATCAAAGTGGGCTATCATTCACCCTGGTGATATGGTTCTGTGTGCAAAGACAGTTCTATACATTCACCCTATCCCTAGGAGTCCTGAGAACCCATCAAAGTGGGCTGTCAGGCACCCTGGTGATATGGATCTGTGTGCCTAGACAGTTGAATACATTCTCCCTATCCCCAGGAGTTGTGAGAGGCCATAAAAGTGGGTTAACACTCACCCTGGTGATATGGTTGTGTGTGACTACACAGTTGAATACAGTCTCCCTATCCCCAGGAGCCCTGAGAGCCCATCAACGTGGGCGTTCACTCACCCTGGTGATATTGGGTTTTGTGTGCCTATGGAGTATGTTCATAAATCCATCTTAATGTGCATCCAGCAATGATGTGCAGGATGCCATGGGGGGGGGGGAGGGGGCCTTCTGGCCTAAACGTTGGACTCACGCAATAGGTTATGTACCGCACATTATGACACGATGGAGGTAGGTGTAGCACATTACTGTGTGTGAATCCTAGGCATGTGTGCTGGCATACAGACCTAGTGGAGGTAG
Source organism: Ichthyophis bannanicus (assembly GCA_033557465.1). Lineage (NCBI taxonomy): Eukaryota > Metazoa > Chordata > Amphibia > Gymnophiona > Ichthyophiidae > Ichthyophis > Ichthyophis bannanicus. The sequence goes on from JAWIIG010000198.1 coordinate 34,017, forward strand.
GTGTTGCACATTGGTTGACAAATTGCCTGATAGTACAGGGGGTCATGGGTTCAATGCAACATTGTGGCTTTTGCATATGACTGCCTGAGACATTACCCTTTAATATCAGCAGTGCTTTGTGAGGCATTTGGATTTTTGTATTTAATTCTGCTCTCAGCAAAAAACCCCTCCCATTGGCATAACCTAAGGTGCCACATCATGCACCCTATGCAGCACTCCTGAGGATACATAATAAGGTGCACTGTCCAACACGGCACCTTATAATGTTCCCATTGGGGAACCTTATAGGGCACTTTGGAGGCACCTTCAGACTACAGCTCTGAGGGTGTTGGTGGTGGCAGCACCAATTAAAATTATAACAAATAATTTCTCAGACAGCCCTATCACATAACCCCACTGTGGGATCAAACCCATGACCTCTGGTTCCATAGGCAATGCAGTCACCTGTGGGCTACATCTCCATAGCTGCTAGCAAGCTCCTGGCTGGCTATAGTTGGACTGCAGCCCACCACACGAACTGTCTGTTGTGGTTAGCAGGATAGGGTTAAACCACACATAGCCATGATGCACTGCACATGCAAATCAGCAGTCTACAGATAACAAAGGATGGGGTATGCACCCCCACAACCCACCTCAGCCTGGTAGGGAGTACTGAGCATGTGTTGTTACTGGCACTGATAGGTACTAACCGGTCACATTGTGCGGGTCCTGTGCTCACCCTGAGGGTGAGGTGGGCCACCCAGCACCATGTCCACAGCACATGGCTTCGCTGAGATAGGTTATGGTGCGAGTTCCCCATCAGTGCCAGTGTGTGATGGGCTGGTCTGCACCTACACTGCCAAATACACCTGGTCCATCTTTTATTTCTCAGTCAAGTTTAGCCCTTGAGCACTTTGATGCACCCAGAATAGTGCATATCCTGTGTAGGTGCCATGGCCACATGATTTATGTGACCAAGGGGGGGACGGGGACGGGGCAGGCTGTTTGGACCCATAGGCGGATTATGTAGTACCACCCAAACTGCCCCCTGGAGCTCAGGCTCTCCCACCAACAGATCCACATTCTACATCATTGCAATGGTGCTGGTAGAAGGGACCATCAACCTCAGTTCAGCTGGTGGACAGACAACATACAGGGCAGTCCATGCATTTCTGTACGCATCCATTGGGTGATAGCAGACAGACAGGAGGCCTGGAAATGTTCAGCTGCCCCCCACCACTATCTGACATTCTCCAGCAGCGAGCACAGTGAATCTGCAGCCGCTGCACCCTGCAAGGTGTTCCAGCCTCACACATACTAACTGCAAACAGTCTGCTAGCTAGCCCATAGTGCATATTACTGGAATAAATGTGTGCACCCAAAACTGGGATGTCAGCACACCCACCAAGCAGATAGGTTAGTGATTTGGGCCCCCAAAAAAGGCAGCCCATAGATTATCACTTGAAAGAGATGCTATTTTAGCACTATGGGGGACCTAGCCATGCCATGGTGACTGCTCAGTCAGGGTGAGGTGACCTCCCAGCAGGACATGCAGGGGCCACCCTGTCCGTGCAGGTGATGGCCGGCCACTACAATGTCCCAGCCATTGCCCTATGCCCTGTGCTCATGCATCCTGCCCAGGCCAACCCTGTCCGAGCTATACCCACAGTACCTTGCTCCTCATTATGCACATTGGCAAGCTAACACTGGACACAGTGCAAACAGTGTGGGCTGAGTAAGGTGTTGCAACCACCACACACTGGATGGACAGACACCACTCTCTCTCCCACACCTATGCCAGCATTGTGCTACTATAGAGGGTTTTTGCCAGTCCAGGCCAACTCACCAGTCCTGGACACAGCGCAGGCATGGCTATGGTATGCAATACTGTTGGGGTCACTCCCCAGGGTGGTGAACACTGTCAGACACCAGACCTGAAACACACTCCCACAGGACATCAGAGATATTAGTATGATACAGCTCAATGAGAAGATTGTGCTTAACTTAGGAATTGCTATCTGCCAGTAATCATAGCAACCTTTTGATATATGTGTACCATATTCCCAGGTTTAGGGTGGCATTGGTATGCACGTACTAGTATTGTGAGATGTACGCAAGGCCCGATATCCTGCCTCTCCGTGAGGCTTTCGATAATGGAGCCTGTGTGTGCGGTTCTTTCTGCTCCTGTTGGCCGCTGCTCTAGGGCACAGGTCCCCAACTCCAGTCCTGGTGGCCAAACACTGTTTAATGTTTTCCTGCTGTCCCTAATGAATATGCATGAGATACATCTGCCTACCATGGGGGCGGCACATGGAAATGAAAGCACACACATCTTTATTAGATACAGCATATACGTGAATGATTTGTGGCCCTCCAGGACTGCATTTGGGGGACTCTGCTCTAGGTAATGCGCATGTTTCTGGTGTCTGTGCTCTGTAGGGTAAAATGTAGATGTTTTGGGCATGTTTACGTTATCTGCACTAAAGGTTCTGTCTGTATTATCACATTTTTGGTGGTTAGTAAAATGTGGGGACTGGGATGGCAGGAGGCACAGCTGGGATTTGAAACCTGTGACCTTCTGCTCCTGAAGGCACTGGCTGTGTGTGCTGCACCACCGTCTTGGCATCGAATTGATGCATTCCCTGGGGAGTCCATGGCTGTTCATCATACAGGGCCTGTCTGTTGCAGTGCACGGCACCCACGTGAAGAGGGCTAGGCCATGGTTGTGCTGTGCGGCAGCACGACACTGCCCCCTCCACCACCGGTACCCCCATCCACTACTAGCCATGATGACATGGCCTTATATTGGAGGACAGCATCACACCTGAATGATTTGTTGGGCCCTCCAGGGCTGCATTTGGTGGGAAATGTGCTCTAGATAATGCGCATGTTTCTGGTGTCTGTGCTCTGTAGGTTAAAATATATGTGTTTGAACCATGCTTAATGTTCTCTGCAATAAAGGTTCATCTGTACTATCATGGTTTAGTAGTGCAGTTAAAATATGGGGACTGGATTGGCAGGAGCCCCCAGCTGGGACTTGAACCAGTGACTTTCTCTTTTCTGCTTCTGAAACACACTGGCTGTGTTCACTGCATCACACTGTGGCCACAGAGATGGTGCAGGCCCTGGAGGATAGGAAACCTGGCGCAATTGGGGTTGGAAACCCTGCGTCTTGACAATTTCACTGTGGGCGTCATTCACCTTGTATGGGGACGGAGGCGCTAGACCCTTCCGCCAAAATTCATTTCTTTTTTTGAGAGCTTTCTTTTGGGAGTGTTTTTTTGATGTTAGCCCATTGATATCACTATTGGCCAGATTGGTTATGTTTTTTTTTTCCATTTTGGTTGAGGGTCATGTTTCACTGTTTATTTGACCTTTTGTTCCGTGCACATGTATCAGCACTTATCATTTTTCGTAGGTTTCCCTGGTTTTGCTGTACATTGCTTGACGAAATGGTTTCTTTTCCCTTTAAATTGGCTCTAACGCGAGGGTTTCTCTGTGTTCCGTTTTGTCGTGTATTTTTTTGCCTCGAATTTCACAGCGTTAGTGTGTGGGGAGCCTCTCCCCATCTCCCACTCTCCACCCATTGACCCCTTCTCCACCCGCCCCTGGGGAGCCTTCCTCTTCCTCCCGTCCTCGGGAGCCTTTGCCTGCCTTCATGCGCTCGCTTTTCGCCGCCTCGCGCGCATTATCGCGCGGATAACCGGTACCTGTGTGCCGGCAGAATGCGACATTATCGCGCGATTAAGGTACCTTAATCCTGCGCGCTGTTACAAAGAGCACATTAAGACGGTTTTAGTAAAACATACCCCTTAATTTCTTCTGTAAACTTCTTCTGTTATACATCGTATTGCCTTTTATTTGTTACTTGGTATCATGCCCGCTTTATTTTGTGGGCTAAAGATTTTTTCATTTCATTCTGATTCTATGAAGTGTGAATTAACAATAAAAAGCTAAAACCAACTAGATTTTAAAAAAGGCACATTTTATAAAGCCTGTTTATGTGCTTATGGTGATGTCCAAAGTAAAAATGGTCTGCAAGTCTATGTAAATTCTAGTGAAGAGGGAGGGGCGAACAGTAAGGCACACCGGATGTAAAATCGATGTATCTCTGCTCCCTTATGGAGCACAGGACTGCATGGGGTGGGCAACCACAGGCAGTAGTAGGAATCATTTCACAAAAAAACAAACCCACGTAGGAATAATTGCTGTTGTAAACCCGAGCCAATTGGCACATGTAAATGCTGGTGTTTTACAACTTGACATGTACAAATGTTGGCACTTAGACATGAGTCTTTGTTGCCATGGTTGTGCAAATCTAGATGTGTTTGGCTAATTAACTATCTGCCCCTTGTTGTCATTGAAGAGAAGTCATAGGCCACATGGCAGGGTCGCCAGGCTGGCAGCTCCGTAACCGGATGCTATGAAGTGTGGGGACCCTACGTGCGGCGGTGAGGAGGCGATGGTGTGGCTATGGGTGGCGCGGGCAGTGGGGTTGGAGGCCCAGCTGCGGCATGGTTTCATTGACTCCCCACACGTGTGGCGCAAGAGGATGCCAATGGGAGGATGGGAGGGAATGCCGTGAGGACGAGGGGGAGGGGATTGAGTGACTTCACGGTGCTTGTCGCGCAGCCATTTCCATGACGAAGCACTTGTTTGTACAGGGGCCTGGGATCTGGATTCTCGCACCTGTCGTCCCTATATGGGGCAAGATCTTCTTTCGGGGGATTATTTTAAAAAAAACATAAAGGGGAAGAGCAGGGGCGTCTAGGGAGCAGCAGGTGCGGGCGGCTTGTAGCTAGGTGTCATGTAGACTTTAGTCAGTGAGGTGGCTGGGGGAGGAGGGACTTGCAGGTAAAAAAAAGAAAAACAGGAAGAGACATGGAAAGGGAAAGTAAGGTATTACAAAACATTTAAACAAACAATTATTTAAAGGAGGGATGGAAGTTCCTCTTCAGTGGTGGAGAGAGACAGCCTGCTTAGGGGCAGGTGGCGGTCATACCTCATCGCGGAGGCCATTGTATCCAAAGGCTGGGAGGCCTGGCCAGAAACTTGGACCCGAGCGCAGTGGGCAAAGCCGGCTGACTCAGTCCCAACAAGGCGCGGGGGGGGAGGAATACTTGGGCATGGCACAGGGAGTCATGTGGCCGCAGGGATCAATGTGGCTGCTACCAGGGGGCGTCCAAAGGTTAGGACAAATCAGGCCTTGTGGCCCCTCAAGGGACAGGGGCATTGTGAGGGGGCCGAGGTAGGGGCTATATCTCCAGAGCAGGGTAGGGGTACGTTTAGGGATTTTGAGGGGCAAAACGGAAGGGCTTGGATGCTGGGAGCGGGGCAAGGGTCCTCGGTCCGGGGGAGGTCGAGCTGGTAGAGAGGGAAGGAGATCGGGGGGAAGCAGGAGAGGCCATCTGACAGGTTGAGTGCAGGCCCTCCAATGGAACAGCACTGTCAGTGCCTTAGGGGACCATGGGTTTGGGAAAAGAAAGGGCAAGTCAGGGGCCAGGGATGGTCACACTCCTAGTTCAGGCGGGTGGTATGCTTGTGAGGGTTGGGGGCGAGTTTGACGCCAGCGTGGGGTGCCCCAGTTGCAGGGAGTTGGGGTGGGGGGGTGGGGCAAGCAGACTCGTCCTGATGGGTGGCCGAACAGTTCAGGGTGGTTTATCTCCATGATTGGGGAGCCACCCCACAGTTTGGGGGACATTGATTCAGGGGGGGCAGGGTTAGCCAGGGCGGAGTTGCCTGGAGGCTTGGGCATTTCCATTGGCCTCCGGATGTCCCCCCCCCGCCGGTTTGCCATTCATGTCTCCCACAGGTGTCTTCAGTAAGCTTCAGCGCTCCGGGGCCACAGACGGTAGCGTGGCCAATTGAGTGTGTCGAGCCTGGGAACCGTGGTACCACTGAAGAAAGATACAGGTGGAGGCTGTTTGGTGTGGCCATGGGACAGTGATGTTAAGACCTCAGCTGGATCAGTGGTGGTCCAAGTTTTCTGGCCATGCTGACCTCTTCTAAATCCTTTGGCCAACTTCTGGGGGCTGTGGGTGAAATTATCCGAAAGGACTCGGGGGTGGGGTGGCCATGGAGGCGCATAGACCAGTAGCATGGTGAGAGCCTGGGCCATAATGGGTGCTTAAGCAAAGGAAGGGTGTGCATAGCCATCAGAAGGCATCCACAATGCGTTCTTCCTCAAATCTTCTTCGTACTCACTAAATTTCTTCGCGGGGTCTGCGGTTGGTGGGGGGCAGCGAAGTAGAGTGGAAGGTTCAGTTTCCAGCAGGTAATGGGGAAACGTAGGAGCATCAGACTTAGCGGGCATTATTGGGAGTATGGGAGGGAGTTCCTAGTGCTTTACAGCGTAAGATTC